>JACJUY010000180.1:260855-308490 GCA_014220935.1 Platorchestia sp. MABIK | reverse complement strand
GTTTGTTTTCGAAGACGATGCGATGTCTGAATAATGACTTGGAGCCTCATGCACGATTGCGTAAAAAACGTGTAAGGAGGTCACGCAAGAGATCGCTTCTTCAGATGAACAGCCCACGATAACGCTGTGAGTTCCATAAATCTTCACCGAAATTCAATAGAATCAATTGCGTGATGTGTTTTTGAAAATGATTGGATAAGTTTTTATTATTTTTTCATTGGTTAGCATGGAATCATGGAATAACGTTTTCCTCGGTTCTTCAAGATAGCTGAAATACCTGAATAATTTTGTGTGTAAAAATTAAAAGGTATTTCTCAAAAACCACAGCCCCTCTTCCAAGCGTGCTAATATTTTCTACAGCCCCAGGCTCGGATATGCAGTATTTTAAAACATTTTAAAAAGTTTGCTTATTTTTACCGATCCCTCGAGTATTATTTCAAATATTCGTCGTTCTAGTAGTAAAAGATGTTGTTCCCAATTTTGGCCCGTTGGATGTGACGATTTGAAGCTCCGAGGTGTGTCATTTACACGAAAGTGTGTGCTTCTCCACACGCGGGGATGAGGAGAATGGTGTGTGTAGACGCAGATTCAAAATTTTTATTTGATATAGAATTCAGGATGCTCTACCTGATTAGTTTGAAACCATTTTTCGTGTCGGGAATTTTTGATTAATTTTTGTAGTGATTATCAGGTTTCTGCTTCAACGTTCAAGGAGATGAACTAAATGCGTTTGTTCTCAAAAAAGATGTATGAATGTTTTGTGATTATCATTCGTTTAATATGAGATTTGTTTAGTTTTTAAGAGATGCTTTTGAGCATTCGTGTTTCATTTTGGAACTACAGTATTTAAGCTATATAGGAGATAGAAAAAATAAGAAAAGAAAATAAGAACAATAGAAAGGAAATCGAAATTCGCCTCATTTTTCAATAATGTTGATACAAAAAAAGCCAGACATAATTGCTGTACAACTTTTTCAGAGATAAGACGATGAATATTCCATGTTAGGTAACATGTCAGAAACGTTTGCGGTTGTACCACTGGAAGCAGAGCTAAGAATAGAATTGCAAGAAACTAGAGCTGAAATATAACATCGGTGTGCTGGGAAAATCACAATTCCAAGATAAAAATCCTTGCTCACCTCATTAGCCTCAATTAGCTAGCTTGACTTGATAAAATACATCACTCTCAAGCGCATCCCTCCAGACGGTCTCAATTACTTGAAAAACTCACGTCGTTTTTAAACCAATCACCAAGTGCATGTGAAACACACAGCCAACTTTTAAAACGAGGTCCATTTTTGTCTGATGATCGAGCCATTCCCTTTTTTAGGCACCGGATACGAGATTCCTCTTCACCACATCATCTTTCCCATAATGTCTCTCGGATTTGTATTTTTTTCGCATATTGGGCGCTGCCGCGAGCGCTTAGCTGATTTGAGTGGCGGCCGTGTCATGGCAAGAGATCGTAGAGGTTCACGACTGTCACAACGACATCGTAAGCTCAGGTCATCTCCGGCAACCACCTCCCTTTCTATAAGCAAACTCGACCCCAGATTGGGTCGTAAGCTCCTTGACAAAGTTGATGAACATTTTCCAGGTAAATATCACGGTAAATACTCTGCAAATTTATTTCGGGGACTTTCAAGAAAAGTTCTCGGTTCTTTACTTGATTGTTGGTTTTATTTCTGTTGAAGTTTTTGTATTTATATAGGAGGAGATGTCTTCTTTTTACTTGCTCACTTTATCTTCTTGGATGAATTTAAGCTCACGTGTTCTGTCTGTAAACGTCACCTGAATTTACTTTAAAAATCGTAACTTTAATCTCAACGAACCGCACACACGAAGTTTCAAGCACGAATAACAGCAAGTATCTGGTCATTTTATTAAAGTGAACATGCCCTATGGAACTTTGTGCGAGGTGTCTTGCAATGAAAATTTACAAAATACATTGGTTGGAACGAAAAAACTTAATTGAACTATTGCAATTCCTTTAATCCTTCAAGAAAGAAGATTATATGTAATCGCAATGGATTAGATCGGACTGTATGCGACTAACATTTAAATTGAAAGCCAGTTAAAATTTAAGGCATTGCTACTAGACAGGAATCACCATATTCCGTGCTGGGAGAAATGTATCAGATGAACGGGTTCTTTTCAGAACAGATATGTAATTTATGCAAAAAGTGAGGGCGAATATTCTTTTAACCGCATAATTCTAAAAAAATTCTTTGTCTGTTTTAAGTCGACCTGAATTTTAGAAAGAAAAACTAAATTACCTTCACTGTGTGCTTCTCGAAAAAACAAAAATCTTTCAAACATTTATCGACTTCTCCCTTATTTCTCGCACGTGTGACTTCACGTTTTCAACGCAAAGAACTGCAATGAAGCCTGTTTGACATTTATTGAAACGTTGAGGAACTTCCTTAAAAATTTGAATGAAACCTTCAATGAACCTAGAAAAAATTTCGAAGAAAATTTCCACAAATTTCAATTAACCTTATGTAAATCTTCGATAACCTTATGCAATTGTCAATAAGCCCTGAGACAACCATCAATGAGCCGTGAGCAAACATTCCAAAAATTTTGGGTAAAAATTCAATAAACCTTGAGCAACCTTCAAAAATGATAGCGTTAGCCTTCTAGAAACCTTGAGCAAAGCTTGAAAAAGCCCCAAGCAAACCTAAATGGGAGTCATAAGCTTGTCTCACTTAAAATCATAAAAGCCAGGATGAAATGCGCAGAGCGCTCAACTCACAGGAAGGAGGCTTTGCGTGATGCCATCGAGAGCAATAGGACTTGGCTACCTGGGCAGCCTGACATGGTTCAGCACTTAATTGAAGGCCGGCCGACAGGTAAGTGTGTGGGTTTAGGGTACAGCAGCTGCGCTCAAATTAGTTTGCTTGAAGGTCGGCTGGCAGAATGGCGGAGAACAACCACCACCAAGTTTTGAGGGTAAAGATGCTCTAAAAAAGAATTGCCGTCCACCGTGATTGAAACAATTGTGCGGAAAGAACTACGAGAGCATATATTTTTAGCCGAAGAAAGTGCAGGCAAGGGAAAAACAACGCTGTAAGAAATTACATCAATAGACGCACACTTAAACAGACTAACAACTTGATGAGAGGTACGAACAGAAAAATATATTTCAAATGCAGGAGAAGGGCGTGAGAGGACGAAAGTGGCAAGGGAACATTTTGAAATTACGAGCCAGAAGAAACAATTTTCTCAAGAACAAAGAACGGTGCATATCAGTGTGATTGAGACAACTTTGCCCACCACGGTGGGTGACAGCAAGATTTGATAATGTAAAGAATGCAGTATGAGCGTGGATTGAACTGAGTGGTCAAAATTTACCCTGTTTGACACCTAAAGCATTAAACACGAATATCACGCCGTCGCCTAAAACTGATTGAAAACGTCCACAGTTTTTGTTGTTTGAAGGAAGCGAATATATTCATGTGTGTGTAGGTATATTTTTAATTTTTTCCTCGTAATAATGTTTCACTCGAGAAATGGAGGGGCTCTGGAAGCGACGTTGTTAATTCTCAGAAACGGATAGTCGAAATATACTTTGTTGATGATAGACAGAAAGGTGGCACAGAACGAACAATTATTTGTGTATCAAATTTAGAACCTGACCTGCAATGTAATTGCATTCACCGAATGCCTGCCGTATGAATACTTTTGATTGTTGTTTGTCAGCATTGAAATATACTTTGAGGTGACTGTGAGACACCATATCTTGTATTCAGGGTGGAGAAGCAATCGAAACAACAAAAGTTTTTGAACTGAAATGGTATTAAATCAATGACTGAAACCATGAAAAAAATATACTTAGCTCACACTGAAGAAAAATATATCAAAGCAGAAAAGGAATTTAGCTTTGAAAACATGTTTGGAATTCTACCATGTTTTAAACCGTGAAATTTGATGTTTATCATGTTAATAAATTGTATTTAACAAATACTTTAAGAGCAATACAGCAATATACTGCTTTGACGAATTTAGTGAGAGCTTGCAGACTTTTTTCGTGAAGTTTTTCGTTTTTTTCCAGAGAACTTCTGGACGTGCGTCAGATACCAGAAATCAGGGCTCCATATTTTGCTGCCTATATTCACAGCCAGTTCTTGAGCTCATCATTAAGAAACGGGATTTCGCGCTCATCTATAATCAAAAAATATTTATCAAACAGCTCAATACAGTAGATACACTTAGCTTAATAACGTTACAACTTTCCCAGGCAGATTAAACGCATCAAAGGTAAGCGCATCGAACACAAACAGAGCGCCTCGGACGCTATACAAAAGCACCAACCACAAAGAAATATTTTTCATTATTATTCAACACAGTATTTTTCAATTTTCTACACAAACGCATCACCCGCAAACAAAGAGTTTATCTAATTCAACGTGAACGCACCAATCACAAACAGAAAGCGCATTTGATTCCACACAAACTGTCCAATCACAAACAAAGAGCGCCTCTGACTCAGCACAAACCGTCCAATCGCAACAAAGGAAGCCTTGAAGAACGCAAATCTCGAGCACATCAGAAAAAGAGGCCGCATCTACGGCGGCGCCAGCACGCTCGCCTTCAATTAACGCGACTCGACGGCCCTTTGAAGGGAAGCTTTGCTTATCTTTGCTCAATTCATAAAGATTGAAAAGTCTTCCGAATATGCCAAAGCTGGAGAAAATGGAGGAGAGGGGCATCTGTTCAAGGTCCCGCCGGGCGTGTTAACTTTTAATGAAAGCTGAAGAAAAAAAGCGCTTGAGCAGCAGCCCTGTGCAGAAGCTAAATTAACGCCGAGGGGAAGCTCGATCATCGTCAATGAAATATTCGAAGCAAGACGAGCGCCAGACTGCCCTCCAATCTGCCCTCCAATCGCTCGAGTGAGCAACGAAGGCATGAATTCATGGATGAAAATTAAGAAAATCTACATCAGAGGGAGTGAGTAGAAGTACGACGCAGGCTTTTTATGCATTGAATTAAAAATAATTTTTTGGCATATTTCTTCACATTAGGAGATTTTCTGTTGCAACCTGACGTCGTAGGCGCAGCACAAGTGCCCGTAAGTCATAAGTGGACGTTGTAGGCGCAGCACAAGTGCCCGCAAGTCAAAAGTGGACGTCGTAGGCGCAGCACAAGTGCCCGCAAGTCAAAAATGGACGTCGTAGGCATAACACATGCGCTCATAGCCCCAGAAAAGAATTGAAGAGAATTTCCATCAGGTTTTTGTTAGAATTTAGGAAAACGACTGGCTTTTATCCGCGTACATTTTTTACGAATTGACTCGTTGCCAACTTTGTATAACGCCTGCTCGTTGTCTCGTAAATTAACACATGAATTAACACTCGTCAGTTGGCTATGGTATTTTTAACACACCAACCAGTTAGTTCATTATTTTGCTCATTCCTTATAATTACTCGCTCTTGTTATTTCAAACTCTTCATTTATTTATATGTTATGAAGTACTCTAAAAAAGTTAAAAATCCGTGTGCAGAATAACCAGTTTCGTTTAAGCGATTCACCAAGGACCTTGAAGAATTTCATAAGCAAAAATATCTGTTCAGTTTGAGTTAGTAAACATAATAAAAATATTTGGAGTGACCAGAACGAACTTTTATCTCAATACCGCCCCTTAGAGGGATTTTAAAATGAAGTTGACAAGACTTGTGAATAGACGTGGGTATGCATCACATCCATGTAAGCCTATCCTACCTAAACTATTCTGTCAAATTATTTAAACGTCTTGATTAGATCTTACTTTATGTACCCAGAATACCCCAGCCATTTGAAACATTTCCATTACTATTGCGAGTCCCACTTATCATTTGCTTCAGATCATTATACTACAGCCGACCTCCGGCAAGTTCTCCTGCCATAACTATTGTTCCGCCAAAGAGAGAATGACGAAGACGATTCAAATTGCACTTCTTTGTACTGTACTCCTACTAAAACATCAGCGGATATTCTGGCAACCGACTATTTCTAAAAAATGTTTGAGCAAAAAATTCTTATAATTACGTCAATTGGAACCTTCAAAACGAATTTCTTTTGCCCAGCCTACAGCTGAAATTTTATCGACACAATTTTTGCAGAATGTAATTTTCAAATTTGTAAGAAAACTCTGTCATTGGGTATGCATAGTTTCTAATAATTTTTCATTTATTTGAAAACATGAAGCCTTTGGGATTGTAAACTTGTTAAATACAAATGAATGACTAAACGCATTGAATATTGATGAGCATATGAATAATTTAGTCACCGTATTTCTGGTTGAAGGTTTGCAAGCACATATTTTGCTTGAATTTTGGACATAAATTAAAGTATTTGAAAAAATTACATCAAATGCAGTTCAGAGTTTATTTATATTAATTAATGACTAGTTAATTTCTATGTAAATATTAATTATTTGCCTCATTTAGTATGAAAGTGTGAGAAACATACTATTATGTCAAGCTCTACTGCAAAAATGAGACAAAGTTACAAGTTCGAAGTGGCACAGAATCAAAATTAACGATTTATTTCGCTCCGTTTTGGCTAAGTGAACTTGAAAATCCGAAGGTCAGCCACAAAGTTGGATGCCTTCGAACTTCTCGCATCCCAGTTAATACATCAGAGCTGCCAGAGCAAAGATTTGACTAAACCCAAGAAGAAAATTACATGCGAAAGCTAGACAGGGAAATTTTCGTAAAAAACTAAGAACATAGGCAAAAAAAGATTCGAACTCGTTGTCATTTATAACGTAAAGGTGTCAGATACCCACAGCCATCTGAACATTTAGCTGGACGAAAAATTCATCTGCACGTACTCGAAAAGAGCACGCTCAAGGATGACATGATTTTCCAAAATAAGAGTCTTTTACACATGCAAACGAAGTTAGACTGACCGAATGATAGAGTGTAAAAAATGTCTCTGGAAATCATCTCAAATTGCCAGAGAATAGTTCCCTGACGTCAAAACCTCACCTCATTCACGGTAGGGGGCTGCTATTTTATTTTCCTTACATTTTTGTTTGATATGATACGAAACGAAGGACATTGCTAAATTAAAAAATTGACCTCACAGACCAGAAAACGCCAAAAAATGACTCAAATACAACACAAACGCTGTATCAGGACCGTTGTTGAGAATTTTAAAGCAAAAAATATGTGATCATCTTATTGCCTGATCTCAGCCCAACAGATTTTGCTGTCTGGTTCGTTCTGGAGCCTGAAGCCTTTGCTTTCTCGTATAAAATCGGAAGCTCTGATGCGCTCCTTCAAAACAGGTTGGCGGAAATTCTGTGCGATTTGCTGCGTACTGAGGCTGAAAGTTTTCAAGGCAGACTCGATGGTAATGCATTTAACATTTGCGAACTTAGCAACTCTGTCCGCACCTTCGAAGGGCCAATTATTTCTATTATGTTTTGATTTGAGGAAATCTTTTGTCAACGCTACCCTAGTGTACCTCTACAGCTAGATAAGGGTGATTGATATTAATTAATGTGTATTTCACGATATATACGGATATTTGGCTCGATTTCATAAGACAATTTCCCACTCATTTTACATGATTTACATCCAGTACAACTACCAGACGTGGAATACTAAAATTAAAATGGTACTGATTTCTAAAAACAAAAATCATTGCTTCGGTTGCCACTCATATTTCACCTTTAACCAAGCAAGTAACTTCTGAATAAATGAAATTTTACGTGATTCTACTGCTAGAACAGGAAAGTTAAGGTTTACATGCTGCTAATGACAAGCGGTTCGTCACTCCAACTGCAGCTGCTTCACATCCCCGACAGTGCAATCTCGTGTCACGAGGAGACAAAATCAAATCGTCATCTTCGTGACGTGATCTCGTGAATATTTATTTCAGGGCCAAAAGGCGATGGGAATCATTAAGGAATTCTTTTTTATTCCCTGGCGTGGTCTGATTCTCTCTGGGATTAAAATGAATTAAAGAAATCAAGGTTCATTTTTAGGTCGTCTTCGTGAAGCGATCACCTCAAACACACGTTAGTCTGGCCTTGATTTTTTGTGTTTAACTGGTAGCGAATGCTGAAAATCGTTTGGAATGTTCTGGAAATGTGCAAGATAGGATGGTTAATACGTTTATTTTACGTGTGTTTACGTATTGTGACGGTGTGCACCTTTTCGTTAAGGTTCTAATCACTGCGTCAATAGATTTACTCACGCTGGAAGTTTTTAGAATTATGTAAGCCATCCAGATGAGAACGCTAAATCCTGTCATGTATTGAGTAAGCTGCCTCAGAACTAATATTCGATATAGAATACGCTTCATTTTCATATGTTAGTAACTATATTATATCCTTACTGCTACGTCAGCTTTCTCCACCATTCGCTTCACTTTGAAATCTTCAACAGTGTACCCGTGTGTGCTTCTGCGCAAGAGCAATAAAACAAGAGCAAAATTAAAGTTACCTATGAAATAAAATGCTTATAAATACATATGTTTATTTATATTACATTATATAGATAAAAAATTTGAAGTCATTGTGTAGTGTTCAGGCGTCTACATAGTTTACAGGGTGTGAGTAACAACGAACAGAACTACTAAGCACAGTAACAAACTATGCGTCAATGTATGAGGGGATTGAAATACGTTTGAAAGTTTTCTCAGCATAAAATTGGAACAAAAAATAGAAAAGACACAAGTTTTAACGTTTCATTTACAAATAGTTCTCACGAAAGAATTATGGTTCGAACTCAAAAATAAAGCCGTCATTTTTTGACACTGCTGGTGTGTACCACTGAAGTTTCGGTAGTTAAGTCTCCATTCGCGGCTAGAAGCAGCCCCACACAAATTAAAATAAAAGCACTCCCAGTCGCATGTAAAGCTAGCTTATTTCCCGACGTTGTTCGAGTGTCGCGTTTTGTGTCACCCAGTTTCCGTCTCACGCTCATTTTCCGGACTCGTCGGTAGCAAGGAAATTGGTCGAGCAAAGTTGACCGGCAACAAGTCATTGGTAACATAGGGCCGACGGAAGGCGGCGATCGGAAGACGAATGGTCGGAACTCCTGAACATCGAACTTTTCTTGACGAATAGCAAAGTCTAAGCCTCTGGTAAAATGATTTCGTGAGGACAAACGATTGCTGAGTGTTTATTTAAATCTCGAGGGATTGCGAACGAAAACAACAAACAATGTTATGGAGATGCTTTGCAAAGCGATAAAGATTATTGTTATTTGAGAGTAAAAGGATATCTTGCGAGAAGGCTCGCGAAACTGGTAGAGATTTATCGGAAGAAAAAGTTAAACAGTTTCCAGAACGATTCACTCCGTGATTACTGAGGACCAATGGACGCTAATCTAAACTGCCGCAAATAATTTAGTGTAGAAAAACTGAAAATTCAGTTTAAGTTGAGCACATGACACCTCCCTTTATATTAATACACACTTGTTAATTGCTCGCTTGGACTTATTCACATCGTGCAAGTAAATACCTGTGCTCAACATAGAGATATGACAGTCATTTTTGGCTTTGAATTGAAACATTTCACATTGAATGAAGTTCATCCAAATGGATTCCCGTCTCAAAAAACAGTAGCATCGAAAAATTAGGCATTTCACCCTGCGTGAGTCACTTTGAGTACTGAATTTGGTTAGTCTTATTTAGATATACGTGCCGTAGTACAAAAATATTGGTAGAATATCTATGTACGTAAATAAAATGAAGTCATGGAAATACACACACAACGAGTATATCAATTGTTTCAGTATCGTCACAAGATACCTGAACGCTGCATGGTGACAACAAATTTTTTATAATTAATTATATTCTACTCGTACACACGGCCCGTCATAAATGACGGAATGCAATATTTTCTTTGAATAAGTTTTCCAGATGGCGTTGACAAACAAATATATCCATCCCAATAGTTCTGGCGATAAAGACATTCTTCTACTTGTGGACTGGTGAAACTCATATCACAGATACGGTCATTAAGTCTCCTCTAGACCGTGACAGAAGACGGAATTAAGAAGCGGACACCAAACAAATATATAAATAAAAGTTGACGAACACTAACGTTATTATTGGGTACAAAATATTTGTACTTAGATTTTAGTTTCATGCCCGTTTTTAAAGGATTAGTATCGAAGAAATTGGAAAGAAAGTGAAGCTTGTATCTAAGATAGACTCATCAGATGCTTTCAGTTCATGTAATCAAAAAGTAATTAATGCTCCCGTATATGTAGCACATGAATAAAATATTTTGTTTCTCTTATAAATAACTGCAACTCAAGAAGACATCATTATACGTCATTTTCTGCGCTGGTGTAAATGCATACTCAGAAATGTGTGAACACTCAAAGCCACTCAGATTTTTTTGCATTCTATCAGAACTCCCATCAAACGAAAAGGGACGTCGTTAATTAGTTCATTTTTCCATTTTCACTTCCAAATAAACATGATCTTTGAGCTTGATTTCAAACCTAGTAACTGGGATACGGATAACGATTATTTTTGACATTCATTTACCTATTACATCAAAGTAAATGCATTTAAATAGCCCCCCAAAAAAATGTTCGCTTTTTCAAACCCTTTTCTGTACAGTAGATGCGAACCATTCACCCCTCAGGGCATTCATTTACCTGACAATGATATCTATGGGGATTAATACTCACAGGGGGTAAATGTTAGGTTCCGAACTGAGAGCTAAGTAGGCCTTCTTTTTGTTAAATAAAATGTTTTCAGCTTTGTTAAGCACAATCTTATTTTGATTCACTGGTGCCCTGTTTTTTAGAATCTCTGACTTTATTCTTCAACTTTTATCTGGTTTCCTAACCTCCCTTCTCAAGCAATTCCTGCTTCTATACGCACGGAATCCTGTGCTAGAACACACATTGTGCTCAGATTTCGCGTTCTTTTAACTCCATACCAAATGGTACTTTCATCTTTCCTCTCATTGAACATCTTCGTCGGGGTACGGGAGACTGAAACAAATTTATAACCGATCAATCATTCGAACCAAGTACGCTACATAGGACTGTTTAAAAAATACCTTTTTATATTTCTTCAATTCAAAATAATTTAAGGTGACTGAAACTAACTGCATTACTTTCCTAGCCAAAAATGGAGGAATTAAAAACAAGTTTACAAGTTTGAGCTGTTCATCTAAAACAGTTTACACGAATAAATCATAGCTCTAACTGTAAAAAGGCTCCGTTTTCGACTGCAAGGATACTTTAGCTTAAAAGATAGCAGAGTTCAAATTTCATTGCCCATGAGCAGCAATCAAACAGCTTAGGGTGTACATGAAAGAGAAAATCTGCACGCGTAAATTGTGTTTTTGGTCTCTTGAACGTAATTCAGAGCACTGAGTCTTGTTATTTATTCGACGCAGGCACAGCTGGTGAACCGACCAAAAACATTTTATCTTCAGCAAACATGAGAGCCATGCTAACATAAAGGTCGTCGTCACTCTGAAGAAGCGACTGAATGTTTTAAGCTGAACATCTAAATGTAATACGTAACTGTTGTTAAGAATTACATAATGTGCACACAACAAGTAAAATTTCATTTTAGAATGGTCAGTTTTCAGGATTACTGACTAGTCTTGAGAACAATTTACAATTGTAAGCAAATTTTCTGCTCCATAAACATTTCTTGTTCTCTACTTTTTGTTCGCGGAGCTGGAATTCCTTAATATTGATCCAATTTTTATGAAATCCCAAATCCCAGCTTCATAACTTCGAGCTCACTGTTAGAGAGAACCGTTTTACGCATTCTGAAGTGTTACACACACATCAATTGCCGACATTAAGAAAATGTGGCATTTATACGCATTCATTTGAAAACAGAAATAGTGTTTACTGAAATTTACTTAAAGTGGACGGAGCGAAGGGACTGGGGATCCTCTCCTCTGTAAAAATATATCTCAAGAGACAGCAGGCCAATGGAAGGGGTGAAGGGGTCAAATTTAACGACCCCTCAAGCCCTAATACTAGGATCTAGGAATGAAAGGGGGTGTGGAAGTAGAACGACTAAGAGTGAGAAAGAAGAGATTGGAGGAATGATGATGAGTCAGAATATGGATGTGTTGGCCCTGAGTGAGACAAAGTTAAAAGGTAGGAGTGAGATGATGTTTGGGAATGTGTGTGGAAGAATATCTGGTGTGCGTGAGGAACATGCAAGAGAGGGAGTGGCTGTATTATTGAGTAAAGGAGTGCGAGAGAAAGTAGTTGAATGGTGGGAGGTGTGAGCAAGAATAATGTGGGTGCGAGTAAAATGGAGGGTAGAGTCATGGGTGTTTGTGAGCGCATCTGGACCGGGATCGGAGAGAAGTGGGGAGGAGAGAGAGAGGAGTTTTGGGAGAAGTTGTCCGAGTGTGTTGCAAGAGTGGGGAATGGTTGTAGAGTTGCGGTGATGGGGGACCTGAATGCGAGAGCGAGTTATGAGGCTGTGGATGGTGTCGTTGGCAGGTATGGAGTAGCTGGAGTGAATAAGAGTGGCAAATGCTTGGTGGAATTGTATGTAGAGAGTGAGTTAGTGATTGGGAATAGTATATTTAAGAAAAGCAGGACAAGCATTGGTCGTTTGCTTGACGTGCATGCATACTGTGGTGATATGAATGGGATATCGGATCATTACTTGGTAGAAGGAAAGTTGAGAGTAAGTGGAGTGTGGTGAAGTGCAAAAAGGAGGAGTGGAAGAAAGGTGTTAAATGCAAACAAGTTACATGAAGCTGAGAGTGAATGTGAGTATCAGGAGAAGATGAATGTAGAATATGGGAGGGTGAAGGTAAGCGAGGTTGGTGGAGTGGAGGGGGAATGGAAGTTAATCAAAGATGCTTTGATAAAGTGTGCAAGGGAAGTGTGTGGGGTTAGGAAGATTGGAGGGGGGATTAGAAAGGGGAATGAATGGTGAAACGGAGATATGGGAGCGGCTGTGAGAAGAAAGTATATTTCGAAATGTGGCTGCACAGGGGCAGCCAGCAGAACTTCGAAGAGTATAGGGAGAAGAAGAAAGAAGTACAAAGAATGGTAAGGAGGGCAAAGGGGGCGGCGGATGAGGAGTGTGGGAGGAAGTTAGGAGGGGACTTCATTGAGAGAAGGAAGGTTTTTTGTAAGGATGTGAAGAGAATTAGGAAAGGACAGGTGGAGAGTGAGGCAAGAGTGTAGGATTCAAATTGGTAGGCTGCTAGTGGGGGGATGTGATGTGCGGAAGAGATGGGTGGATTTTTTTGAGGAACAGCTGAATGTGAAGGATGATAGGGTCGCGAGAGTGGTAGCTGTTGGAAGTGATGTTAGAATGCCTGTGCTTGGAGAAGTGAATTATAGTCGAATAAGAAGTGAAGAAGTGAAAGGCGCATTGGATATGATGAAAAATGGGAAATTTCCAGGTATGGATGGTTGCACGGTTGAATATCTGAAGAAAAGAGGAACTGTGGTTAGTACGTGAATGGTTGGTTGGTACGTCTGTTTAATGTGTGTTTTGATGCTAGTAAAGTGCCTGTAGATTGGAGCAGCGCGAGTGTAATTCCGTTGTATAAGGGGAAGGGTGACAGGTATGAGTGTAGTAATTCCAGAGATATAAGTCTACTGAATGTCGTTGTGAAGCTGGATAGAAGAGTGCACGGCGACACCACACATCTTTGTCTCACGTCTGTCACAACTGGGAACCATTCACTCACCTCGTTCCCTACTCTCACACATGCTCTGAAATCAATGTAGAAGCTCTTGATCGCATTTGACAGTCTCCCACCCACTCCATACAAGCTTACAACTTGCCATAGAGCCTCACGGTCCACTCTGTCATACGATTTCTCCAGATCCATAAATATCCAATACACATCTTTTCCTTTCGCCAAGTATTTCTCATTCACCTCTGTCACAACTAACATTTGATACACACAACCTCTACTACTTCTAAAACCACATTGTTTTTCAGCTAGCACACCATCCGTCATCACCCTCATGGTTGTTCAATTTGTTTATGGATGGTTTAGTGAGAGAAGTGAATCCGAGAGTGTTGGGAAAAGGTGCACAGTTGGTGCAACAAAATGGTACGAATTGGGAAGTGTGTCAGTTGTTGTTTGCAGATGATACAGAGATTGTGGCTGATTCAGAGGAGAAACCGCGGAGACTGGCTGCAGAGCTTAGTAGAGTGTGTGAAAGGCGTAAGTTGAGAGTGAATGTAAATAAAAGCAAGGGGATGAGATGAGTGGTATGAGTGGTAAAGGGGACTGTTTGAAAGCCTAATCGTGCCAGTTTTGCTGTGTGGAGCAGTCTTGGGGTTTGAGAGCAGCTGAGAGGAAGAAGCTGAATGTGTTTGAGATGAAGTGTTTGAGGAGCATGTTTCGAGTAGCAAGAAGAGATAGGATTAGGAATGCGAATGAGGAACAGACGGGTGTTGTCAAAAAGAGGAGTAGGCGGATGGATGAAAGAGTGCTTGGATGGTTTGGTCATGTTGAAAGAATGAATGTTGAGCGGCTGATGAAAAAAGATTTATACGTCGGAGGTGAGTGGTATTAGAGCGTGAGGAAGACCACGGATGAGTTGGATAGATGGGGTGAAACGTGCATTGTTTGAGAGGGGTTTGACTGTGGACGTGGCGAGAGGGATGACCAGTGGTGGGCACGATAACGAAAAAACGTTATCGCGACAACCGATAAATCGATAACGAAAACCTTATCGGCGATAACCGATAATCGATAATTGGCGAAAAATTTATCGCCGATAATCGATAACCGATAACTCGATTAATCCAAAATTCCGGTACTAGCGATAACGATATTTGTTGCCAGATGTCCCAGTCCACATGAGGCCACACTTTTGATCAAAAAGGCCACATAAGAGGCCAACCTTATTACACCATAACACGTACATCCTACACGTATAGTAATTGTCCCGAACTCGTTCCGCCCCGTCATGTCGAATCCCAGCCGGGAAAAACTGAAATTATCGATTATCGATAGTTTGGAACCAAAAGTATCGGCGATACCGATAAATCGGGAAAAAAATTATCGGAGAACCGATAACCCGAAATCGGTATAGCGATGAAGTATCGCGATAATTTATCGCGATAACGATCAGCTTTGAGGATGACTGCGGTCAGAGGTAAGTGGAAGCAGTGTATAAGGATGTAATTATTTGACACGGTCACTGGAAGCCTGCCCGCATGTGATGGGGTATTGTGTCCTGTCATGTGCAGGGGGAAGCTGCACACAAATGAAGCGGTCGGGGTAAGCCAGCTATGGCTGTCGGGCCTGACAGTGGAAGATGGTTGTGCTTGGCTGCTACTGATCCGATCAGTTCTGGTGCCGCCATGCTGCCTATCTCGCCTCCGTGTGACTAAGGGTGATTGATCGTAGCTTGCTGTCGGCTACCTTCTGGTAAGGAGGAAAAGCCTGGTATATGTATGTGTGTATGTAACTTTCCACGACATCACATTTCATTCACAACTGCTCTCACAAGTTTCTTTTCGGTTTTTCCTTCCTTCTTTTCCTCTTCCCATTTCTCCCTCTTTCTCACAAGCTTCACGAAGAACAATGATTTCAAGAAGCCAATTTAAAGAACGCAAATTCGTTCCAAATTTATATAAACAACAGAAAAAAAGAGCAGCCGAACAGGCCCGCTGTAGTATGAGCTTGGGAGAGCACTGTGATGTTTGCTCCCAATTTTGGTTTGTTTTGGTTCTGCTGGGGAGTTTTTGTGGCATCAGATCCTCTTCAATGAAGCCATTGTCTCGGAACCGAATGGCTTTGGCTTAAATTTCAAGTGGGATCGTCTACTGAGAAAAAGTTTGACCTGGAAACAGTTGAGACAAAAAAATGAGAGGCCAACGTTTTGACTGCAAAGAAAACCTTCTAAATGAAAATTGATTTGGATTATTATAGTTATATTTGGTTTTTGTATGATCGAAAGGAAATTCATAATTTAGGAGATTTTATAAGTTGATTTTATATCTTGATGATTCTTTTACTTCTGATCTTCTTTTCTCTGGTGCCTGTGTGAGACGACATGGAGCTTGGAAGCACCCAAAAATGGCCGCTCAGTTCGTTCCAGTGGCCATATTTATTTCTATCTTGTTTTAATCTGATTTGCAATCTATAGGATCATTATTTTGTATAACTATTTCCATGATTCTAGCAAAACATTTTCTGCTGAGCAGCTAAACTAGGAAGGTAATAGCAAAGAAGAACTTCAAAAATCATTTTAATGAAACGTTTCAAGGCTCAGCTCATCATCAATCAAAATCTGCAAAACAAAATATGCATGCATTGAATAAAAAACACGACAAAACCACATAATTGCTCTTCAAGTATTCAAATGTGTGTCTAAATGAAACAATGACATGAAGTGAAAACTGAAATAATCTAAATATCAGAACTTACCAGTCCAGTGTCGTACATGCGAGTTAAACCGGAAAAAATAAAAATACTGGAGAACAACTAAAATGCGGAACGGTCCTAGAAACAGTTTACTAGCTGAGATAAAATTCTGTCAAAAAGAAAGGGATAGAAGGAAATGAGTGAAAGAGTGAGAGGGAGAGAAGGGAAAAAATAAAACGAAAAAAAGGAGAGAATAGAGAGGAGGAGATAGATAAAAACACAACTTCTAGAGACTGTAGTAAAAATGGGATACTTTGTACACATTTTTTTCATTCTTATATTGTTGTACTAGGTACCAATGATTTTTTAAGGGGTAAGCACTCTGTATATCATTGAGGGCCCGTTTCAATTTGTGAATAAACAGTGACTCCAACATGCGCAGCTCAGAAGAATTCGAAGCACAGTCTAAAATTTTACCTTTCTCGTTACTGATAGTGTGTTTACATGGACCCAATTGGTCATCATCTTGAAGAGCAATAATGTGAAATTGTTACCGTTAGTATTATGAGTACAGGGTTATTCTTGGGATGTTCATTTTTTCAGCTCAGGTGCCAACAGAGTTTCCAATTTTGCGTCTCTCCTTCTATGATGAAACGAGCAAACGAAACCATCAATTTTCAATTACCACATTGATGCCGAAGAAAATTAAAAAGAATTCTCAAATGTGTGGCGGATGTGTAGAGTGATATCGACGGACTTTTTAAATTCTCCAGCTATGCCGATCGCTTAACAACGAACGAAATATGTTCGACTGACTACTCCTTTCGCTTGCAAAAGGACACTGTTAAGCCATCGACAAGATAGGTCGACTGGTGCCTCTGTACTACAGAGGGAAAATAATGCTTCCCTATAATGAACTGAGTTCGTGTATCATAGATACTTGCGAATTGGACTTCTGTCACGCTCTTCAAATTTTCGTTAGCTTGTTAGCTCATCGCTTTTTTCGCTGGACTTATTTTGCTGAAATTTCTCTACTAAGCTAAAGTATTTGCTTTTTTACGCAGCAATCTGGAATTTCGAAAAATATTGGAAGCTTTTTGCAGCAACGGAAAAACTGTTGACGAACTTTAACTTAATTAATAAAGGTCAGTAAATCTGACTTTCTCTCCTATCCCTGAACATCAGGAAGATTCCAACGAAAGAATCAGCCTCAGAAATCACGGCTTTATCAGTCAGCAAACCTGACTTTCTCTCCTATCCAGGAACATCAGGAAGATTCCAACCGGAATAACCAGCCTCAGAAAATAAGGCTTTTTATCTATCAACTAACTACCCTCAGGCATTCCTAAGACAGGGACATAATCAAAAGGGTGGCGCCTGAACAAGGACCCTCCACATTATCTATCAGACACCATGCCATTACTTCGTGTCGAGTGGTTCATGGCTTACGTATAACATTGATATGAAGCATCGGAGGTATTCTTGTAATGGTTACCAGGAAGTATTCTTTGCTTCTGAGAGTTGCCATTGATTTCGAGGTCCTTTATTATTTCTCTTTTGTATAGCAAGCGGTTAAAATTGGACCGTGCGATATGATCACTGGATCTTTTGCATTGACTTACTTTTAAACTTACTGTATATTAGAAGTTTTTGCTGATACCTTATCCGAACGCTGAGTTCAGGATCAGTAAGGTTGAGAATAATTTGTTTGTGATTAAAACTTGGTAGCTAGCAAACAAATTTCTACTGATTTCATTTATCAATGCTTTTGACTTTATATTACTACAGAAGGAAAAGTTTCACTGAAGTTTAAATGCAAAGACCAAAAATCTGACGAAGTAAGCGAGGATTTGGTTTCATTTCAACTGATTTTCACTTTATTGCGTGCATCTGACTGACTATGTTTTCCTTCACGTAACCTCTTATTACTAGCCACCTAGTCTCAAAAATTATTTTCAATAATTCACTCTGCTTTTACTCGATTCAACTTAATATTTTTTCTCTAATTGACGGTTTCATTTATCAATAATTTTTCAATTTCTACGATGACAAACTTACTATGTTCAAATATATGTCATCCTTTCCTAACCCCTGAATTGCATGCACACTTCACTGAACGGCTGAAATTTTATTTTTAGAAGAAAACAATAGAGTCCAAAGCTCCCCACAGTGTTTCGAAAACTCAAAATTTCATTCAATAGATCCTCAAATGGGAAATTTCCAAGAGGAGATAGGATTTCGAGAGCCGGACTCCCCAGCCAAGGCAACTCCCCAAGCCAGGACCTACTGCTAATGCACTCCTGAGCCGAGGCATGACATGCTCTGTGTCTGCCTCTCAACACACGAGTGCTCTGCACAAGTCAAAACCTCTGTTGTTGTCCAGAATCAGGCAGCTCTCGTCACCATTTACTGCCTACAGTTATTCTTAACAAGCGTCACACTCAAGACCCACCTTGAAGAAAAATGTAAACGGGGTCGTATTTTTAATAATATGCAAGATAGACATATCATCGTTGAAAATCTGCTTAATGTCAGTGAGGAAATGAATGATCCAAAGTTTATGACGAGAAATACTTTCAATAGCTGGACCTTTAAAAGAATTCCCAGTTATCATTTTTAACTTCAAGAGCATTTCAAAGTTTTTCTATAGTTTTTGAGACTATTTAAAAGTTTTCAAGGTTTTAGTACTTTCTCAGGTTTTCGAACGGATGGGAAAGATTTGCGATAGTTTTCGACTTATTTCAAAAGTTTTCACGCGGGGACGATGGCTTAAGAAATTTGGAATTCTTTTTAAGGTCTTTGATGTTTCGCCAAAATTTTCGAGCATTTGATGGCATAAATTTGTGCGGTGCAAAGAGCGACCTCATCACAGGTGAACTCCAGGGCTGCGCACGCCCGTGCGTCCGCACGCAAGAAACGAAGAGTGACTGAAGAAAAGGGGACGTTACAGGAAGGTTGAATTCTCTTCTTCTCTTGGTATTCTTGGCATTTTTTGACGACTTGAGGTGTCTAATAAAACGATTTAAGCGGGTGACCTTTATCGTATGTAACCCAAAATAATTATTGCACCATGAAATTCCGCATGGAAATCTTCAATGATAGTTTATTATGCGGATAATATTGAAAATTGATGCACTCTCTCACTCATAACGTACTTGCAATCTATCACCTTACATACAATCCTTATTAAAACAAATGAGGTCAACTTGTAAAAAATCAAAGAATCTCAATAAAAAACATTTGAACCGAAGTTTTTGGGCGAATCGTTACCACTGATGAATGTCATCATGAATAATCTATGTTTAAAAATCGCCTCAAATTCGCAACTGGAGATCTATTAGAATTTGGAATTGATTCTTCTGAATCTCCAGACGCTGCAGCTCCTTGCTATTGGTCAGCTCGATCTGGCGCACCAACTTTGAGACCAATCAGCGCCCGAGGATTACCTGGTCGTTTTACTTACGCTCTCAGTACGGCATGCCCTCGTTTTTGAGTAGTGCTTTTTGAACTGCACCTGTAAGAAGTAAAATTTAAAGTTAATACAAACTTACCAGAGAGAAAGAGAAAAAGAGAGAGAGAGGGAGAGAGAGGGAGAGCGGAGCTTAATTTCTTAATTGATGTGATATTAACATTGGTGACATTGCAATCATTCTCAGTCCTGTTAGAATTTTGTTTTCATTGTTATCATTATTATCAACATAGTTTTTCACATTAGCTCATTTTTTCCAAAGAATTGAATTTCGTCCTCCTCAATAGCAACAATAAGCGCCTCCTCAATAGCAAGAGACAACCATTAGGTGCAATCTATTGTGCAGTTTTTGATGATTGTCGTGAAATGAGAGCCGGATGATGTCAATCTGAACGGCATTTAGTGCACTGGAATTGCAATTAATTTTGGAGTCGCATTGGCGTCTGGCGTTCCACGCGATTCTATCCATTGCCGTCATGGCGGCGCGCCACAGCGTCACGAGGTGAGAGCGTCATGATTCACGATGAATTTTGGCGCATTCAAAGTTTTTGAGTCGAGGAGAGAATTAAACCAAACTAATTGGGCCTGATGAGAGACACTTCTGTTTACAAAAGCCTGGATTAAATCCGATTTGATCGCTAATCTGTATGTAATTTTCGGAGTGGAATTTGGAGAATTTTCTGTAAGTCGATTGATGGCAATTTAGCTTCAATGCAATTGATATTTGAATGAAACAGCAGCAGCAGCAATTAAGCTCTCACTCAAACGTTCTCAAATGTGTGGTGAACAGTACGCCTTAGTGTAGTTAATACATGTGTTAAGTGATATATGTATACACAGGTCTTGCATTGAATGTGGGTTTGCATGGATATCAAATGATGAATACATATGCAAACGTCTCAGCATGAGTGAAAACGATGATACTTTCAAACGTCGATTGAACGAAAACTATGTCCCGTTAACGTTTCTTCTCACTCCTTTTTTCTTTTTCCTTGTATTTGATATTTTGTACCGTCACCCTCCTCTTCTTCCTTTTCTACCTCCTTTTTCTCATCCTCTTTCATCTCTTGATCATTTTTCTCCTTCTTCAGCTGTTGCGGTAGATCACGCAACAGAGCGCTGATCAGGTGTTGAGGTGTAGAAGCGGCGCCCAAGTCACGTTGGCGCACTAAAACCAATGAAAATCACCCTCGAACAGTCATGATTCAGGACGGACCTGTAAGCGCACACAGAGTCAGGGACAGCGAGGGGTTGAAAAGATTGCATCCATAAACCACGTCACAGCTGCGGCAAATGCTACTTCGATGCCAAACGAGCCCAAAACCGGCACTGTGAACATAACAGTTCTTACCGAGCCTCATGCAGAGAAGGGCCGCGACTCCGAAATATTTCATGTACGGCCATTTTGAATTAAGTACCGAAGTTGTCAGGATTACCTTATTGATAAATGGAATATAATTATTTTTCATGGAACAGTCTTCAATAGAATAAAAAATCAACTGCTGGACAGTTCAACGAACATCTTTTACTGAGTATCGTGAATAACTAGAAAAATATTTGATTCATTTTTCAAAATGAAATTAGATAAGGCTGTCATCAGAAGTAACTACTTTACTTTCTGAAGCGCTTCAAGTTTCTTGTTTATTTCACATGAAAAAGCTCGCTGAAATGCATCAAAATTAGTCCAATTTCGATTCAACTTTTACTTCAACACTCAACTAACTGCTGAGAATAAACGCTGTTTCGTAATACATTCATGATAAATTATGACCAAAAGCTGTCATTTTACGGGGCATTCTGACAGCAGGCCACACACGTCCCAGAGCAACGAGACTTCGGTTTTTTAATTTCAGTTACTGAAATTTTATTTAATTCTGAAGAAGTGTGTACTCGTATTTCTGAGGCATTTGAAGTGCTTGGCGCAGTCAATAAATCCTATGGAACGAAGAAATAACTGAGCGTATGCAAGACAGTGTAGTACCACGTAAGCAGCACAAAAGTTACTTTCTTATCGATTCAAAAAACTAGTGGGGCAGCTAGTTACAATTAGAGGTTACACTAGAGCATTTATATGTAGACTAGACATACGTAACTTCTGGCACCTTTGATTAAAACGTAACATAATACACGAGGTAATTTCATACAACACTTAGCCTACAAAGTTGTTTTGTACACCATGTTGCCTACATAGTGGTTTATGAGCCATCTTGCTCACTATGGTAGGTGGTTTTACACATCACACTGCATTCAAGGTGGTTTTACAGGGTGTCCATGAAGTCTCTTTACCATTTCAAAAGTTATTACAAATACAATTGATAGGATAGTTTATTAAGATTTGCTCTATTGAATTCGGCGTTTATTAAAGTTCTTTTTACCTTTCTCAATAGAATTTTACATGGGTACCATTTGTAGCTCGAAGCACATCAAGGTAGTACTCGATTCTTGCCATGTTCGCTGTAGCATCGATTCATCAATAATTATTGGTCCATTTTTCTTCAACGAGACATCAATTACCGTAAATGTGTATCTTGAGCTTTTAACTGAATATGTGGCACTACAACTGAATGACCTTCAACTAAACTTCATTTTTCAGTAAGATGGCCCACCACCACATTGTGGACTGCATGCTCGTGCGTTCCTCAATCAAACATTTCTAGACCGGTGGATTGGCAGGGATGGGCCAATCCCATGGCGTTCACCAGATATCACTCCCCTGGACTTATTTCTTTGGAGCTATGTTAACACGTTGACTGCGATGGGTTAAACTTAAGTTCAATATTCAACTCAAACTTAAATTGAAAAGTTGTTAGCAATTTTATAAACATCAAACATTAAAGGGGTACGTTAAATACCATTAATTTTAAAAGATTGTTAGAACTTTTCAAACGAACCATTGCCCATGAAGAAGTCTATTGGATGAGGTGAAAAAACTTTTAAAACATTCACACACAAAAAACAAATCTGAATAAAATATCTTATCAGTTGCATTTGAAATAAATTTTGGGAGTGATATAGAGATTTTATGGACACCCTGTATATACCACATAATTTCGCTGGTGGTGTTATGTACCATTTCGCAAGTCAGGCTGCTTAATAGGTCTCAGATATACAATACAGATCACACATGGTAATTTTCTGCACTATATAATAATTCAAGTGGTTTGTAGTACGTTGTTTTATCGCATAACACATTAGGTGGCGTCTACATTACGTTTTTGCATTGCACGACAAACAAGGAGATTTTATACCCTGTTAATCTATATACACCAAATGACGCTCGCGATGGTTTTCATATCACATTTCACGCACATCAATAAGCATAAACACATTTTCACGAAATTTCTTTAGCGCTCTTTTCTACAGCTCTTAAGAAATTCTCTAAGTTATTTTTCTGTCTCTAATAACATGCCATTCAAAAATAGATTCGCTTTTTTGAAAAATTTTTTCCGTTACTGAACAGGTTTTGCAAGCTACTTTTTTCTTCGACTGCGCTCAATTTCTGTGATCAAGTTTTTTTCGACAAGAACACTAGCGCTGTAAATCAAGAAGTCTCCACTAGCCACTGACTCATTAGATGCAGAGCTGAAGTATACAAAACGATGACAGCACCTAAGACGAATCCCACGACGATAGACATGTGGAGGAAGTTTCTGACAAGCAAACAAGAAGCATTCTCTTTTCGAAGGCACCAAACAGAGAAGTTCAGCGCTCAGCAACACCATCTAAGCCCCAAAACACACACAGTCTGCACTGCAGCACTTCTCACACAGCGATGCAATTTGGGAAAAGCAATCCTTCTTCGGCCCCTCTGAACTACGTGCCATTTTTCTTCTCGGAAAATTGCCTGGACGCTTGATAGTCTTTAAGCCGGACCCCGGCCTTCAATCAACGCTGCCAGCAGCGAGACATGCCGGCAAACGGGGTTCTTAACTGGGCAGCTTTGCTGCTTAATCTGGACACAGTTATTCTAAATCCGGATGCTTTATTTTTCAACTAAAGTATTTTGATCCAATCAAAATACCTGAATCTAGTCAGAATGGGACTAATCAGAATTGATTAGTTTCTAATTTGAGTGTCTTGTTTTCTACACTTTAACTGCGACGCGAACCACCGGTAGTCTCTGAGGGGATTTTCAAACTGCTGCTGACCAAACAGCCGTCACAAACTCAATTTTCACAAATACTTAATCAAAATCAAACAAAGTCACCATCATTTAAATGTCCGTTGTTTTCAAAATTGATCTCGTAAACTACCTCTAATTTGAGTTGAATATTGAACTTCAGTAGAATCCACCGCAGTTAACGTATTAATCAAACTGATTTGATCGTTAAACTGTTTTGACTTGCATAAGTCCGTTTTTTAAGACAATTCGTGATCTTGTAGCCTTGGTGCTCAATTTGATTGCCTAATTACTAGATTTCATTTATAAATACCGGACACAGTAACTTCAATAGATATTTGTTTCCACGTGACCTTTATTTATTGCACAGAATAACTAACCCGCAACGTCCCATGATGCCTACAATATACAAAGACTTGAAAAAATAAGTCCCTTCCAGGGAGGCTTAGAATCAGCCGCATCTGAGTCATTAATTTTCCTCGGGTTTCTGCAGGATCATTTTAGTACTTTCCGAATATATGCGAGTTGTATTTTCTTGCGAATGCTCTGAAAGTTATTTGCATCCTCAAATTCGTTTTGTTGTTCCAAAAATCAAGAATGGTTAAGAATAAATTTAGTGTTTTGTAGTTTTTGAAAATCTTCTCTTGCTGTGGATCTTAACCTTTCTCATTTCAGTCGATACTGTAAACGTGCATGAGACTGACTTCATGAAGCAAGCACAAATGTTCATAGGGAATGCAAGGGACACGCTACTATCTAATGGGTAATGATTTTCTGGTTGGGTTGGGCGGAAGGTACTCAGTGACGTGACAGGGGTTAGCCAGCAAGGGCAACTTGCTGTTCCCTCGGAAGGTAACCTAGATCTCTTACCGAACAGAATCGTGAAGAATTTTTGCGAGTGCAGCCCAACCTGCGACGTGATCGCATGTGTATCACTCTCTAGTCTGAGATATGGAGTTTGTTTTGTGGTGAAGAAAGTGGTGCGAGAAACGAACTAATGAGCGTATCGAATTTACAAAATGGTTCAACCCCTTGAATAATAGTACCTTGAACTCCATGAATAATAGTAACATAAAATTCAGAAAAAATGATTTCTTCGATGACATTTCAACAGTCCAAGCTTAAAAACTTTTTGCGCGCATGGCACCTCTCTTCGGTCTGCACTCTTGAGATCGTGATTGAATTAGGCTGGGCGCGATGAAAAAGTTACCAAAAAAGTCTCGCGGATGTCGCTTGCTCAGAAATGCACAAAGTTTAGGAATGCACCTTGTGAATACAAAGCTAACAGCGGCAAACGAACGCAGACTTTCCGATCAGCGGGCGGCCTTCAAGAAAATCAAGCTCTGGAAGTGTTCAAGGAATGCACGCGTGGTTGCAACCTTGCCGGCAACACGCGCCCTGCCAGAAGTGGACTTACAAATCGGCTCGAAAAAGAGCCTTGAATTATGATTGTATTTGATCAACGTACAAACGCGCCAAGTTGTGTCAGCAAAATGTTTGCGCATTTTGGAAGCGCGTGTTTGGTAGAAAGGAAAGCGACTCGTTGGACGAAAGCCTCTGTGAAATTGTAAAGTCCTCATGTTGTTAGCGTAAAGCAATTCTGTTGCACTGCAAACGGCTCGGTCCTTTGATTCAACAACGTGCACGAAGATTAAAGCACAGTTTACCTGTGCTAATTGCAGTGCAGGCAAAACAGTTGGCAACTGGGTATCCATGCTAAACTAGCTAGTAGTCGCAGTCCGTCTCTTTGAAGTTAAATTTTCTATACCTTGCTCAAATCTGAAGCCAAGTTTTTTGTAAAGCTTTCATAAAACGCAAAAACAATGAACGGTTTTGCTCGGAATTTTCACGGATACACTGGTAACATAGGACTGGGTTAAATCGAATTTGAATTGTTGCGAATCCTTGCAACGATTCCCTTCATGCTAGAACTTGTCGGAAATGTGCACTGCACTGGAGGAAATGCCATGACATGACGTTTTCGGTTGCCTGTGATTTGCAAATATTTTAAACCGAATATAAAACCTATTTGAGTAGAATGCACCTTAAGGACAAAGGTAGATGCTAACAAATATGGGTGTTGCTACTAATACATCAGAGAAGGGGAAGGAGTACAATACAACTGTTAAGCAGCAAACAAAAAGCAGTCCCTGATTCGAAAGTGTTCCAGTTTTAAATTTTAGTTTGCTATCCAGCTTATTGCGATCAGATATGATGAATTGCGTAAGTTTCATTTCCACAACGCTATATTTTTTGCTTACAGTGTGCATTTTATTCATAATTGCCCATTGATCGAGGTACTCTCCTGATCTGCTCATTTTCTATATGCAATTATATGTGAAGAGAATCGGCCATCGTGTCTGCTTTCTCTCTTTCCGGAGCTCAGTAAATGACGTCAGCTGTTGATCCTAGCTCAGAGAGTTACTTTAGTTTATTTGCGCTGATTTCGAAGAACTTACGAGTCCGTTCTTTCTCTACTGTATTAAGCACCGCATCTCTCCCAATTTATGAACAACATATGTACATGAGTATTTTAACTGCATGTTTTGGCTCGTCGGTCTTGCATGGAATAGCGAGTCCTTCAAATGGAAGCACAAGCATTGTTCATTAACACAGAAAATGTCTTTATGATGACCTTTTGAGTTTCACCAGCTGAGCGCTCCTTCAAAATCATAGCTGAACTAATGAATATATTAACTAATACGATTCGTTAATTAAAACACGAGTCAAACAGGTTCACAAGAAATTATACGCGTACGAAGTTGAAGAAATTACTATGTTCATCTACAATAAAATCCTTTGAATTTAGAGCACTGTAATAAAGAAACTGACATGCGCTAAGTCTCCTGACAGTTTCTGCCACCTGAGTGACATGCAAGTAACTCTCAGGTCCCCAATTTAGGCACGGCATCGCGCCATGCGTGATTCATGTCGCACAATTACATTGTGTGTCATTTTTATCATAAAAATGAAAAAGGTGTCGTGCGGCTTTGATTTGCATATTGCACAATTAATCATTCATTAGAAAAGTATCAACACATTCCTGAAGCCTTCCATAAAAACGGCTGCACAATATCTGCAAAATTTTCTAAGCGTTCGGGCGTTCATTCTAGTCAATACCAAACAATCACAGCCTTTGTGTGTTCATTTGCGTGCTTGTGTACAGCGCGTTCCGATCTCAGCATTTGAAAGAGAAATCATAAGAAAAATATAACCATCGAATACTTCGTCATTAAGAACGGAGAGTGTTTGATCAGGGCTTCTGTGATGCAGGCTTCACCACCTCGTTGGTATAAATGCATTTAGAACACGGCTGTTTTCAGGATCATCTTCTTTGTCTGGTCTTTGTCTCTGTAGAACTAGCAAAATTTGAAAGTGTGTAATATTTTAAGCAGTTAGCAAAACTAATCCAGTAACTTTAGCTGTTTTATCGAACACTATCAACTACCGTATTTTTGACGAGCCGTGCGCGTTAGTTCTAAAAATTATTCAAGATCAAACCATACCTAAAGCATGTATTAACTAAATACTCCATGATAAAAACACGTTCAATGTTTGCTTCTAATTGAACCATTCCCTTAATTGTTTTGGTGTTGCGCTCACTAATAAGGAGAAAGATTTTTATACAAAACCAGTTGGTTTCATATATTAAAGAGGTTTAAATTCCACTTCGGCTGGCTCAATAATTCTTAGATGGCTGAGAATAAATCCTCTTTTCCCGTTGAATTTTTGAAGCTCGCGTTCAGGCTAAACACTTTGACATTCTTTTGAATTTCGTTTGATGGAGAGTAAGGTGAAAACTCTAAAGTCTTTTATGCATTACTTCAATAGATTGCGAGTAGAAAATTCTTTAAGAGGCACAGTGCACACAGCTGATGCTAAGCGTTTAAATGGAGTATGTACGTGTAGATTGAATGTTTGGCTTGACCACGGAGAAGTTTTTTTAACCATGGAGAAATATTTGTTTGATAGCTGTGACAACGTAGCTTCACGAAATATGGTGACTCTCACTTATTGCTTCGCTTCTCTGCAATTACGCTCAACATGTTCCATGAACATTCCACCAATACTTTTGGAATTATGGAAAAACTTTATAGTTCATACATGAGCGCTTCCAACGTAATTGCCAATTAAAATAAATTGAAAATTCAAATTTTAGTGACCGGTTTGCATGGCTCTGCTGATTTACAGCGCTGAAAATTTTATTCAAGAATTAATTAGAGCCTTAAATTATGCACTAAAATGCACTTACGAAACATTGAACGTTCAAAAAATGCAGTACTTTATTTCCTTTCCAAGAAAGAGTTCAACTTAACTGTGTGCTACAGCTGAAACAAGACCACTTTGAAATGAATGAGGGGTGAAATAATTCCCCTAAATATTGCTCTAACAAATAGTTTGTTGCTTACTTGCTTAGTTGGTTAATCTCTTTGTCTACCTTGCCTGAATTACAATGCAAAAATTAAAGGCATCGAGTGAAAATCAATCAAATTAATAAATTTAAACATACACGGAAAAGATAACAACGAATATATATGAAAGATTTACAAACATAAGTGTAGGTGTGAATAAATAATGACAAAAAGGAAATTATTGAATTGCAAAATTGGAAAAATTTTGAATAAATTATTGAATAATGAAACTCCCAAACCAAGTTATCTCGAATACTCTTGATATATATATCACAGACTTGCAGGGTCACACAACTACTCCTTGGTGCAACTGAGCCGCAGACTTGCAGGGTCACACAACGACTTCTTGGTCCAACTGAGCCGCAGACTTGCAGGGTCACACAACGACTTCTTGGTCCAACTGAGCCGCAGACTTGCAGGGTCACACAACGACTTCTTGGTCCAACTGAGCCGCAGACTTGCAGGGTCACACAACTACTACTTGGTCCAACTGAGCCGAAGGGAAGCAGCCTTCAGAGCCTGGAATTAATTTTCTGTAAGCCACGGCGAAGAAAAAACTGCGTCAAAAGCGCCCGAGGAAAAGGAAAATATCTTTTTCTCCTTACTTTTCAAATGAATAATTTAACAAGATAGCAAGTTCTTTCAAAATCCCTCATCGGTCAGGACATTTTCTGACTAACACAGACATGAGCTTTTTGTTATGACGCTCATCTCTTTGATTTATGGGAAAGATTCTTGGCACAGTTGGAAAAAGAAACTACGAACGAGAAATGCAAGTATAATTAAAAATCACTAATGAAATAAGTTTTAATATGATTATCCCGTTCGATATGTTAACGGAAAAAAAAGTAAAACATGAACTGCATTTATAATTAATAAAAAATCGAAATCAAGATTGCATGGGGTGTCCTTTTAATTGCGAAAGAAAAATCATCGAGTCTGTTCGGGTCAAAGAACAGATGTGCGAGATTGCAAGCACACACAAATAAATACTGAAGTTTTAAAAAGCACAGTTTGAACCACAAAATAATCTGAACATCTACATTTCTGAACATCCATTTCCTAGCACTGGCAGCTCACAATTAGGCATAGGACGAAGCGCATCAGCTAGTCTCAAAAAACTGAAAGGTACTCAAGCAGAGACCCCTGGCGCACTGAATTTCTTCTGATGAATAGTGACAACAACGAAGATTTTAGGCCTATCATGTGAGGAAACCTTTAACAAAAATGTATTTTCAACAAAAAACATAACCTTCAATTGTGCTTCATAATTGGTAAAATATTTCCCAATTATATGCGAGTATCTACATATACTTTGATTCCTGACTAGCACAAATCCAACATGCAAACGTTTAACTAAACGGCTGCTTTCAAAAAAATATTCTATTTTGTTACTGTTTTTTCGTGAGTTTAACAATGAACGGCCACATGCTATTGAGGTAAAATGCTATTGGGGTTACTGGGGTTAAGCAATGAATAGAATTTTAATTTTAATATATTTTCCCACTTCTCAACTCTAAGAAATAGTTCAAGTTCTTCACGTGTTGCAATAAAAAGATCATCACTCAACATTTTTTTTACTGAACTAATGTCCATCGCTAAAATCCAGCTTCCCTCCCTAGTAGCCAAATTGCATCAAGGGGAGCGTTCCCCATAGAGATCCATGGTTTGGATACATAGGGATATTTGCTGCCAAAGGAAGTGTAAGGAGTCAGGTACATCCTGTGAAAAAATGAGATTTGTACGTTCACTCGTTCGCCCGCTATGGGGGTTTGAAGAATGGGGGGAGGGGAGGGGGGAGAGGGATTTTATCATGTTACACCTCCCCCTTGGCCCTTTATTCACGGTACGACGTTGCTATGTCATCTTCTATGTCTATTTATTACTGTAAAATGATTTGAAGGGTCTTAGCTGACCCCACAAATAATAACGAAGTAAAATTGAGATTGTTTATGTTTACCTGTTTTGCCTTTTTTTAGAGGTTTGGAATGTGGGGTTTCAAAATGCATCTCCTCCGACAGTTTTCAAGCTACAGTAATGATTTTGGTATCATTGGATGCGAAAAAGTGTTTAAATTATGGGAAGTAAAGGGTTACTTCGAAATTTTTCACGGTCGAAGTTGTGACGGCACAAATGAAAATTTTTACCAAAAAAATGGCTCATCGAAAAAAAATGGCTCATCGAAATTATTTTTATTATGACTCTAGAAGATTTTCTGTTCACTTCCTGAAATTTACATGATATTCCGCATCTAATGATTCCAAAATCATTACTGTAGCCTAAAAATTGTGGGAGGAGATGCATTTTGAAACCACTCAAAATTCCGTTTTCTATGAATATCTCGTTTTCTTTGAAGAATATTGTATTTTTTCATAGAATACAAACGATTCCAAATTACATTTTCTATTAGTAGACCAAATTTCATTGCTCTAGCTTCAATAAAAAAAAGGTCCCTATGCGGAACGCCCTCCTTAAAACGCTTCTTCCTTCCCGCGAGTTGGGACACTGACAGAGTGGGTACCCGTAAAACCGGCAGAAACGAAGGAGTTCGTGGAGATTTATTTAGCTCCTCGTTCCACGTTAATATTTTTTTTGCAACATAAATATTCCCGTTGAACATCATTTCTGAATGCTGATTCAAGTTTACTATTTATGCGACGTTCAGTTAGATGGAATTTTTCCATTATTTTTTTTACGTACTTGACATCACATTACTCGGTATTATATGTTGTAGCACATCAAAATTTCATTAAATGATAACCTAATCGTTATCTTAATAGTGCAAAATCTGAAACTTTGGGAGAAGGTAATGGAAAAGTATTTCGACTTTCAATGGGGTGTCGATGTGCTTCAAAGCATAGTTGATTCGAGGTCTTTCATGAATATCTGGAACACAGAATTTTTGGGACGGAAACTTTAGCCTGCTGATCAGATTTGCCTACTGATCGATTCAGTTTATTTAAGTAGATTGAATAGAACCGAGTCCGATAAATGCATGATTGCCAAAACAATTCGTCCGACCAGCTTACCAGGAAACAATCGTAACAACAAACACTCGAAAGATTAAGGCCATGAACTTTTGATGCGAGGCAGAGGTATTCAGGAATGAATTTTTATCAGGATTTGAATGGTCACAAAAATCTGTGAAGCCAAATTGTTACACATGGCATCCATATCTCGACCGCCGACTGAAACCAGCATTCTCATGCCTGACTTTTCGGTGTTTCATGATTCTAAAGGGTTATGAATTAAAATTTTACTCCATTAATCCGCTCGTGAGTTCATGCAAATGCCGTCTATAGTCTTTTACTGAAAGCTTTCTCCTGTACAGAGAGCCGAATATTCTCTAGACCGCGCAGCCCGGGCTGAAAAATACAGCTCTGTGGCAGTGTCGGATCTTCATTTTGCAAATGCAAACATCCATATCTGGACTCGCTAAAGGACAATTTTAGGTGATATAATTAATGAAAAATCCATTTCTGCATTTAAAGCATTTTAGATTTGTAATTCTTATTGTCGCTTAGACTGTAAAAATATAAGAGATCTATAACGTCCTAAATAACTTTCAATTTGATCATCATAGAATTTGGCGGTAGGATTTTGAACAAAATCATTTTGCAAGGTGCCTTTTTGATTTTTACAAGGAGAAAAGAAGCGTGAGGCTCTAAATGCACCGATGAAAGTCAATGTAGGGTCCTTGGTATTAAAGTTCTTATTTTATGTAAGAAACACATTTTTTCAGAATTCTTGCTGACGAAAAACGTGAATCAACTAGTGAGAATGGATGAAATACAATTTCAAGAATTTTCAATGCAATTTTCAACAGTGATATTTCATGAAACTGAAGAGATAAAAACGAAAAAATTTTCGATAAACCTAATAAATCTTACAAAAACTGCGCTCCAAGCAGAGGAGTAAAAGGAGGGACATGTTCTACAAGCGCGCCTGAAACTTAAATAAAATCGATTGAGGGTTGTAAGACCTCGTTGGTGTCACCATAGGTCAATTAGCTTTGGAAAAATCCTTTATTTAAATCAACCTGTAAGCGTTAGAAGAGGCGCACTTTATAGTTAAAGTTGCGTGACAATGTCTTTAAAATATTTGTTGAATTAGTTATAAGATGTGGTTGTGGGAGCTCACAACCTTTGTAAAGCTCACAATCTTGAGTTTTTACCTAAAATGAGGGGTGGGGTTGGGGGCTGCAAAGTTACGCGCCGGAATACGTAGTTTAACATCGAACAGCTCGTGAATCAATAGTGATTTTTACTTAAGCTAAAGTTATCTTTCTGCAAAAATTGCATTCATTACACTCACTGCTTTCATAATGCCTGTTTTTGAAAAATTTCCTACCACAATTTTATAGTTAGACCAAGAAAAATTAGAATGACAATGGTTGTGATAAAATGAATAATTAAAGCAAACGTTTCAGCTTCGTTGCTTTTTTTATAATGGAGGGATAAATTCTTTACTAGCGTCTTTGCTTTTGGTATGGTAGTGAGCTTTCACAGCGACTGCAATGCTTTCGGTTGTGCGGGGCATTAAATTGGAATTTGAAAACAGAATTTCTGAAAAACTCTCAAATTCATTCTCGCCCTCCTTGCATTGCCAAGCAATTAGTTTGAAGTTTTTGAGATGTTTAGTAGTGTTTGCGGACATTTGTATTGTACATAATACAGGTAGTTTATTTCGCTGGTTAATCATGCCACATAAAGAATTGAAGAAATGCTCTATTCAAACAAATATTTAATGCTATAAAAAGTCTTTCATTTTCAACTTCTTCTGAAATACAGGATTTTGACTTTGAATTTTATCAAAACTGTTTGATATCAAGATCATTTTTACATTCAATAACCCTAAGGTTGGTAAAAAGTTTGGTTACAAGTTGTGTATTTAAAATTATCATTCACACAACTTTAAACAGCATTTGCTATTCCTTTAAAGTTGATCGATAACGTAGAATGAGCGGTGATGGTCCCTGTGGAAGATTTTTTTACTTTCCGTAAATTTTTTTAATAAAAAGTTGCATAGGTAAATCAAAGTGTAACGAAGTATGGTCTTCATTTGCCTTGCCATATTCAGGAACACAGTGCCACAAGCTTGAATGATCAGCAATGAACGTCAACACTTGAAAATTTTTAAGGTCAATTGGGATCACATGTAGCTACTGTACGTGAACAGTGGGCGCTGAGTTGAAAGTACAGCTAATATGCTAATATTTGAACCTTCCAATTTACTGCAGATGCAAATCACAGGAGCTCTGTCTTTCCATGGCGTTGGCAAGGTCAAACAATTAAAACGCGTTACCAAACAACGCAGAAAAAGATCAAATACAATTCATATTGAAATATTCTAGCGTCTCATCCTCATCCGGATGCATCTGAAAAAAATTCACAATTATTCAATTTATGGTCTTCTAGAAGAGCGAATTCATATTTGGTACAGAATCGCCAAGTTCAGCCGATGCCGTAAAAAATGAAGACTCCAAAATGTGGAGCTGCAAGTCAAGGCTTGACATTTCTCCCACGCGTACAGTCGTCACATGTGAGCTCGAACGCTTGTCCTCAATATTGACTTGCATATTTCCCAGCGCTGTGCACATGGCAACAAGAGCTCGAGCTTTCAACGATCCCTCTTGCCTGAATTCAAAGGCTGAGCGTAAAAGCGCATCTCGTGCAAAGAAAGTCCTCAAAATGCACGAAGTGATGTAAATTTCCTTCAGAATTTTGACGTCATTTTTAGATAAAACGGTAATTTTATAGTGTCGTATATACCATCTCTCATCTAAGAATTTTTCTAGAACTCGGGTAATTTTAACTCGAAGTTCGTTCTTTTCAATGCAAGAATGATTTCTAAAGACGACGTAGTGACACGGTTTTCTTTAGCTTGTTGCTGAAGAATGTTATCATGGAACATTTTAGCTTTTTAAATAAACATCAACTTCACATTTTGTATTGATAACGTGCTTGAAGAATAGAGCAACTTATGAGCAGCGAATAATTCATGGGCAGATATCTCTACCATGAAGTTCCGTAGCTGTATTCACGAAGAAAATTGCTAAAAAATCAAGAAGATAAAATGCGTAATCTGTGTTAGAGTAATTGAAAGCACAAATCAGAACGAACGACTTATGAGTTTATTAGATATTTAAAATCCACGTTTTCCATGGATTAAATTCTGGGCTTGGGTAGAAAATTAGGTTGCATCACTTTTTCTAACATCATCAGTAGGAGCAAGAAAATGATATGCTACGGCCTTAATTCTTAGAAACAAGCAAATGTGGAGAGTTACAAAACAAAGCTGGTGAATTGGGAGGCTTGTGTGAAAGTTTCAGCTTTGTAAGTAAAGTACTAAAGGTGCTAAAGGAACATTGTGTAAGGTTCTAAATTGGTGTCTCTTAGTGAAGATTGACTGTCATTCAGACACAACCAAATGCCATCATAAAATGATAACACTCATATTGCAGCATGAGTCTAGTATCTAAATATACATGATTTCGTAATTGTGGCACTTTTAATTTTGCTATCAGGAATAATGTAGCATATCAATGCCATATCAGAGTTTAATGACCTGTACGCTATAGTAGAATATCTTCGTTGAATTTGACCCAAATATTTCATGATATGAATTCATTAATTCATGAACACAATATTAAATTGCAATTAAAAGGGCGTGATGAACACACAGAAAATGAATACCTTAAAAAATGTGAGCGTTAATAATTTTAGTCGTAGAATTAAGTCACGCCTGCACCGAGTGCCAATTCTCTTTGAAGAGAGTTAGTTTAGTCCCTTGTTCCCTAAGTAGATTCATCATTCTATTTTTTGCCGCTGTATTCGCGAGGTTTTTCCGTTTTCATCTTTATTTAATTTTCTACGCTTAATTGTTTTCTTTATCAGCAGCTATTTTCTTTCCCAACGATTCGTGACGCAGAAAAGTCCCTGACATACAGCGAGCTCAAATTGTAGGTATATATGCACAAGTCTAAAGCACGACGTAAATCGTTGACATAAGTTACCAAAGTGCAGTTTTCTCACACAAAAATTTTCTCACGTAACAATTTTCCGGGGCGATAACTTTCTATAACACACTCATTCTCCCGCATGACAATTTTCTCCAACAACCAGTCTAATGCACATCGATATTGTAACACATTCATTTTTTTTCAGACAACTATTCTTTGACACAATCATTCTCCCACACACCAATTTTCGTGAACAAAATTTGTTGTGCAAAAATAGTTCTCCAGCCCCCGATTTTCGGAGCCAGAGATCAATGGACGTCAGGGTCATAAACGAGTTTACAATTGGTGCGCTGACTGGACGGCACTATGAGAGGATTTACTCTAAATCCCTTGAAAATAAAGTCGTTATCGTGGTCTGCTGACTAACATTGTTGCTGCAGGGATTTATAAAACGAAATCAATGCTGGCAATAATCTCGCAAAAATTTAAAAACAAAATATTTTTTCGACCAACCGGCTACGGCTGCCGTTAAAGACTCGTACCAGCTGAGAGGAAGCAAATATATACTGTATTTATCAACACAAAAAGTTACGATAAAAATAATACAGGGTTGGCTTATGAAAGATATTTTGCGGTTTCATGAATTAATTAGCAACACGAAAATTAGTCTCAAACAAAACAAAATGGAAGACAGATTTTGTAACTTGCAATCGGAGAAAAAAGATGCCAATGATAAAAAAAAAGTTTCAAGTAGAAATAAGAATCAGAGATGGCGAATTGTAATCACAAATTTGGTAAACTTAAAGTTACTTAAATCGGAAACAAATTTTAAGCTTTACTTTTTAATCCGGAAAACTGGGATTGGCCCTTCTCCTGAAAATCCATAAAAATCAAACAACAGATTTATTGACAAATATGACTTTTAAAGTTTGATTGTGAACAAAAGGTGAAAAATTTATTCCCTTGTCACGAAGTTATCGAAGAGAACCACATCGAGAGAATTTCTCGCAGCTTCAATTTCATCAACGCAAAGAGCAACAAAACGCGAGGTCAAGATCAAACCTTGAGAGTGTCCTTTGCTACCTCACAGAGGCCATCGTACATCAGAGGCCCGCAGAGCGCCATGTGGGCAGCAGAATGGATCGCGCAAAGATTTTTGCTGGGGAAACAACTCCGAGCAGAAAGGGATGGAAATGAAATCCAGCCTATTTATGTATTCTCTGGGTGAACGGAAAATACGAGCAAAAATGTGGGAAATTAAAATACGGGTTATGAAATTGAATTATGTGTAAAACATACGAGCAAAAACGAGTGAATCTAGAACCCTTGCAACATTTTAAATACCCATGCAGAAAAAAACGTAAGCAGCTTTGGGAAACCAAAACCCTATCGATATTATTCATGAATACAGAAAATAAATTATGAAATGAGATGAAGTAGAATTCATGACTAGTTTTTTCCTCATTTTAAGAGCTGGGGTTGAGATTTGGAAAATTCTACCGCGATCAAGGATTTTTGTAGTTTTTACAAACACTCACAAATATTGAGGCGCAGGCATCAAAACAGGCATATTCAATAGATAGTTGTGCTATTCTTATACTAAGCGCATGAAAAATTAGCAAGAAACATTTATGGAAGTGAAATTCAATTATTGAAACAGATACGATATTCCTGATGGTTGGTGGACGATGTAACAGCCCAAAACTTAGTACTAGTCATGCTAAAGATGAAATATGATAGTATAATATCCCTGAAGGACATGATGAGTGTTCAACTTGACTGGTCGAACCTCCTTATTTTTTTGCTCATCATGACGCAGTCTTGATCTACATAAAAAACATTCATTAGATATGGGAAAATATCAGAAACAGTCACTGCAAACATCGTAGCAACAGAAAGTTGAACCTATAATAGACGAGCTAATGATTGCTGCAAAACTTCGTGAAAAGCGTAGAATTTGAGAACACTCCTCCTGATAGTTCTACAGAGCAAATTTCGCAGTATTTTAACATACAATAAACCTAAACTAACATGAGGCAGAAATTGGAGGAAATTGCATGGGCCCATAATCAAATTCAAAACATTGCCGTACGATTTAGGGGTTATGGATCCTCGTTCGTCCGAAAAATCAATTTCTGTTTTTGAATTATCGACGTCGGGTGTGATGTTGAGGCTCCTGCAGCCATAACTGTGCCGGCCTCATGACGACGTGTTGCGAGATTGCTCTCCTGTAATAGGCACCCTGTCAAGACCTGGGATGCGGGGGAATTATTACCAGCATCTATATTGTGAGTCCTCAAAGGCCATCCGAGACGACAACAAATTGCTCCTCAGGTTTGTCCCAAAAATTCGTGAAGTCGAGCGTCTTTGATATCTTGGTCGATGTCTTTCGGCCCGAGCGACGAATTAAGGTACATTGAGGCACGGAAACAAGCAGTCACCGGCCCAGAGCTGACGTCCTTCAGCGATGATTAACTAATGATGGGTGTCTCTGTGACACAGCAGTTCAAAACGTGGAAGAAGCAGTAAATTTCAACAATCATTTACAATCCCAATGATATTCGCCTGACGTAACAGTCCGAATCATTGCTGTACTAGGTAACCCATTGATACTGAATTATTCAACTTGATCGTTCTAACGACTCGGGCCTAACACAGCTGTTCGAAGAGTAACTAGAGCCCGCTTTCAATCTGTATGCTAAGCTGCTGAGTAGAAATGCAGTGAAATACAAAGGCTTGGATGAAATACATTTGACTTCGTGTTCATGCTTCTCAAGTCACCGAACAAATTAATTTTACAAAACAATATGGTCACTATCTATCAGTCGATTGTTCGTCTGTCTATTCAGTATTCTTTTTATGGTTTATTCACGCAAGACTCTCTCCTAGTGCTTTCTACTTTTCTGTTTCGTTTTCTAGCTGATGAAAATTGTACTTTCTTTGACATGCATTCTTACCCAGTCAATTGATCTTGTGGATTATTTCTAGGCGTCACAAAATCGCCTGAGACACGCGTTACTTTCTGCCATCACTCTCACCATCTTTCTTACACTCTTCTTGTTTAGAGAAGATTTTATTTTTGTGTGTGAGACTTTTTTGAAAGGTTAAGAAACATATGGCTACCAGGAAAAGGAAGGAAAAAATCAGATTTTCACCAAGATATCTGTTAATTCCGAATCTTGACTACCGATGAACATAACAGTCGTGTGGCATTTATGCAGTTAACTATTTTGGAGCTAACACAAGGATAGCTGAAATGAGGGAAGGACGGCATCAAGAGAGAAATGAGAAAACAAAGAATGTCAATTTGAAATGCTACCGTCATATTTGACGATCACGAGTGGGCAGGTACTCTATCACAGGCATGAGAATCGTACATTTTCTGACATGGTGCAATGAACAGCGTTTTAGGGATATTAAAACTCAGTTTATCATAATACAGATTAAATTCGATGTTTACCAAATGTACGGATGACAATTGTAAAAATTCTTCTAGGACCAATGTTTAAGTTTTCCTGGTAATATCGTGCAGGGAAACGAAAAATAATCTAACTCTGCGCTGTGAGAAAGATTAGTTGAAAATTGCAGCTTAACTACCACATACTTTCATGCTTTCTGCAATAATGTTGGGCCTGGAAGAATTCAATACTTCACTTAAAACTGGTAAGCCATACGAAGGGCTTACAGATCAGTCATTGCACTCAAAGATTGCAATGATGTAAAATAAGTCACTTAGCAATAAAAACGGTAATTTTGTAATTATATTCATGTGAGCTTTACTCCTAACCCTTTTGACACAGATTGTGGACTACTAATTGCCTTCGTACACTTAATAGGGTGAACTCTTGAGAGACACTCCCATTATTGACGATCACAGATAGTTCTAAAAAATGCGTTGCTGGTATTTTCTTGCTTTTTTTCTGGCAAATTACGCAGGCAGGAAGCCATGAGAAGTTTCATCATTGAGAATAATTTGGCGATTTTGCAAGCCTGGCGCACTATCTGAGAAGCATTCGACCTTACAGTAGTTTACAAAGTTGCTCTTTAAGCCGTATAAATATTGAATGTGACCAACATTCCCCTATTTTTCAACGAACGATGTATGGAAAACATTACATGTACAGTTAAGATAAATAATTAAAAGAAAAATTCTACACACAGTAATAATTTTTATAGGCAGGAGAGTTTTTTCGTTGAACAGTGGAGAGTATCACCAGTAGTGTCGTCTCCAGTTATCACTGTGCGTCGTTCAACACAGATCGTATATATTGCGATTTCTTTGTTTTCTGCCTTAGACTAACCCAGTAATATTATAGAAACACAGCACATACTGTGCGAGTGGCTATAAACCTTACCAACGCTGACGAACTCCAATTTCAGCTGTTCAAAATTCCCTCAGAAAAATAAGTTTTGGTTGTACCGTACTGATCTGTTTCAATTTCATTTCTCGATAGCGCTATTTTTCGCTAAGTTATTATTCTTCACTCCTCCACCTCTTATGGGCAGTTTTCATTTTCCTAACACAGACCAGACCAGAAAAATAAATATGAGTGATGCAAGTAAATTTCAATCTAAGAACAAATTAACCCTTACCTGCAGCAGGAGCGTATGGATCTTTGTCCTTTGATCTTCAGTCCTGTATCACTGAGAGAAATTTTGACACACCTGTGTGTGTCAAACGATTATTCAGAATACTTTGATACACATTGAAATATTTCATTAAACCACATATTAAAGCAGTTGAGAGAGTTGAACCACGTATTCACGTTTCAAATGACTCAACATTTTTTGTAGAAAACCGAATAGTGCTTAAATTTTGTGAATGGAGCACAATTCTCCCCAAAAACCTTAAAACCTTCGCTACTTTTCCTTTAATTCTTAGACATTATCTGTACATTAGTGCAATCAGTTGCCAGTCTAAAAATGTGAAATATTTCAGTGAAATAAAATTAAATTACGTAAAGTGTGTCATGGTTGGCACACTCAAGCGTGTCGTATAAGCACATGACACACAAAAGTGTGTCAAAATACACAGACTGATTATGTATATTGTTGACATACTTTTGTTTGCCGGTTTTGGGACAACTTGACAAACAAAAGTGTGCCGGTCTTGGGACAAAATTTTTCTCAGTGTACTTGTCATTGAGTGGCTAATTCTGATACGTTTCCTCAAAAAAATACTAACATTTATACTGTATATATTTGTGTCTTTAGGAAGAGCATTAAACTTTTAATCAACGTTTGATAGCTCCTCTTTGATGTCAAATGTTTTGAAACTCGATGAGTTTATCACGACTCTGTAACTGGCAAAAAAAGTCGGTCAGTATTTTAGTGTGAGCTACACAAGCACTAAATGCGACAGAAAAGGACTACATATGAAATCACAAAACCCGACTTACTTTGGATTAATATGTTGTGAGTGTGGATTCAAAACATCATAATTACAAAATTGCTGTACTGTTTAACTCTTGTTGCTGTTGATCAGAAATATTCAATTCAAGATATTGCACACTAGGACGGGCAAGTCTCCTCGTATTGAGCTTAACTAAAAGAACTCATGTTGAAGAAATTAAGAACTCAGTTTGGACTTTTTATTTACATCTAACAGTTGACTCGAAGAGTCAGGCTTGACAGCCAGTTGTTCGAGAAATGTGAACTCCGAACATTATTTCGTAAACTTTTTTCTTCCAGTGTTTTTTTTTCATAATTCATGGAAAATTTTTACAAATTGACTCATAAGTTAATTGCCATGATAAGGGTTCGCTTATTTAATAAATTCTGTGGAGAATCCTGTTTGAAAAAAAGAAGCGAAACGCTTTTTAATTTGAACACTGCATCAGTTTCCCAGCTTTGCTCCTGCGAGTGCCTCCTCGAATATAGCGAATACGAGGCCCTTTTGAACAACAAGCCATAGGTCTGCGTCAGCTTTCTTAGCAAGATTCTCAGGTGGTGATTGAGCCTTTCCTTTCGCAAAGCTTGAGTTCATTTTGTGAAAATCTTCTCTTTTCATAGAATTCTGGAAGGTGAAGACACGTCTCGGATGCAAAGTTGGGCCAATGGAAAAACTGATGGCCTAAGTTTGGTGATCTCAGGGCGTAAAAGTGACTGGAACACAAAGCCTTAGACGGATTTCAACTCGAGATGAAAAATTCGCCGCTGGAACATTTCCGGTTGATGTCAGATGGCAGCATTTAATCTGCTGAGCGATTCTGTGGGGCTGTCGGCCGAGTTCGTATTCAGAGGCCTCTCTAATGGCCTTCATCCAGAGTTTTGTGAAACCCTCTTTCTGTCCTGATGAAGAGCTCGTTAGATGTACACGCCTCACCATGGAAAAAAAGAAACATGAACGAACTCGCATTTCACTCGTGTGGAGAACGCCAATGCTAGCACATGCCTGAAAGAAAGTTTTCGTTGGCACCTTGATCATAGATGCGTCCCTATTATCATTAGCGATATTTAACTACGGGATTCTGCGAAATATAATACATGCACTTGTGTGATAGCAGATCTCAAACTGTATTGTGTGTGAGTGTGTGTGTGTATATGAATAAACAGTTTTTCACTGTGCTACAGCAAAATTCGAGTTGTATCACATGTTAATGCTCGTTGGCAAGAATGAATCTCTCACTGTGATTGTGTTACATATGAATTCCAGTACACGCTTGCAGTCACAGCCACGCAGTGCGGTGGCAAGCAAAATGGCATGTGAGATTGCAGGCGCAATAACATGCGTGATGGCAAGTGCGATGGCATGTGTGATGGCAGGCGCGATGGCATGCGTGATGGCAAGTGCGATGGCATGCGTGATAACAAAGAAAATGGCAGGCACAATGGCAGGCGCGATGGCAAAGAAAATAGCAGACACGTTGGCATGCGCGGTGGCAAGGTAGATGGCAATGCGATGTCATGCGTGGTGGCAAGGAAGATGACATGCGTGATGACAAGGAAGATGGTGTGCGTGATGACAAAAACGATGGCATGCGTGATGACAAGGAAGATGGCATGGGTGGTGGCAAGGAAGATGGTATGCGTGGTGGCAAGGAAGATGGCATGAGTGTTGGCTAGGAAGATGGCATGCGTGGTGGCAAAGAAGATGGCAGCGCGACGGCCCGCATTTCACTCACCCACAGCACGCACTCAGAGGCAAGGATGCGGCGCAAGCTGAGGTGTGACAGGTAACGGTCGTGGCCGGCAAAATACTACGGCCAAATTACCGCCCCACGGCCGAGTAAACCATCCAGGAAATAGCTAACGTCCAAACAGCTTGCTGAATTTTGCTCTCATTTGGCTGCGAGAGGCGGAGTAACGATTGTCGGCTCGGAGCAAAAAGTAAAGATTGTCGTATAGAAGAGGCCCGTTAAGATTGTTGGCTAGGAGCATAGCATAAAGATTGTCCGCTTGGAGTTGAGCTTAAAAATTACTGGCTGCGAGCAGAGGATAAAGATTGTCGATTGAGAATAAAAGATAAAAGTTTTCGGCTTCGAGCAAAACATAAAGATTGTCGGATGTAAGCATAGAGTAAAAGTTATAGGGTGTGAGTAGTGCGTTACGATTGTCGGCTCAGAGCAAAACCCTGAGATTGTCGGGAAAGAGCAAAACATAAAGACCGTCGGCTAAGAGCAGAATACATAATAAGGTCATCGGCTGAGGGCGTTTAGCAACGGTTGTTGGCTGGGAGATGATAGGTAAAAGTTCGCAGCGAGGGTGAAGATTTTAAGGTGCTGTTACCAGAGCCCATTTCATGCAAGGGGATGCTGTTTACCTGCTTACCTCACCGCTCTGGTTCCATCATGTTTCATGAAGCTTGAGAGTCGTCGTGACTTCAGAGCAAATTTGAAGTCTTTGGGACCTGCTCAAAATATTGCCTCGGTTATTTGGAGTATATTCAATATGCAGTTAAGAAACGTTTACTTAACTTCTGTTAAAGCAATTGCTACAACGCTTGTTTTTACTATTCAATTATATTGATGAAATTTGCATAATTCCAAAATTCTAATCACTCCTCGCATGAAAATCAGCAAATTTTAAGTAATATTTTCCACAGTTCAAAATAAGTTGAATAATCGACAAAACTATATTGCTGCAATCCTGCGATGCACAATATTTAGGATACGAGAGGACAATTTGCTGCAAGCGACACGAAACTTCAACTTCCTGTGCATATTTTCCATGCAAAAATATGGAAAGCTCTTGGAGATTTTATTGCATTTGCTATGGCCCTTGGGATCGCTCTGCAAAAATTTCCGACGATGGTGCTTTTTAAAGAACGCCAAGTCCCGCCAATTTTGTGAGGGTGTTTGCGCAAGATATTATTGGGGCCGCTAATGATATTGACGCTCCTGATCATCCGTACGACAGTAGACCGCCTCTGAAATGACTGAACAAAAACGGTTAAATCTTAGCAGTCAAAGTAAACAGGTCGGTGTGTTGTCATTTGAGGAATTTTAGAAATGTTGAAATCCTGGTCATGCTGCACGAAACTTTTTCCCCATAACTTAATTTTTTTTTGGCACTGAATCTTGGTTGATGAATGACTTAATTAGCACTCGCGTTGTTACCGTTTGTTTGGAATTCAAGAAGCTTAGTAGAAGCCTGAATTTTTAAATTAAGTAGGGCTTGCCATACAGAAGTGAATTTCTCAAACGTTCTTCAAAGTAAAATTCAAATAATGCTGCAAGGAAGAAAATATTATATTAAATAAAATTTTAACCTTTGTGAGATTCAATGTATCTTAATGATTGTGTTAGAGATTAGAAGATGAAATGAAAATAGAACCACCACCTTCCACCTATAAAATGAAATGAAAAGTCCTGCCAAAAAGAGCTAAAGAATTCAACGACCTGGTCGAATGAGGTTCGGTAGTGATATCTCTAAGCTTTACTTCGAGTCATAGAGGAGTATAAGTCAAACGTGAGTTTCTGCAGTGTAACGTAGAGTTTTTCTAAATACTTCATGATACTAAAGACTTTATATACTTTATACTTTCTAAATACTTTATCATGATACTAAATTAAAGAAGTCAAAGTTCCAATTCTTGGAGATCTTAATTAAAAATAGGAAGACTAATGACACAACGCTTAGACTCATTTTGTACTAATTAGATGATAAAATCGATAAAAGTGAACGTTTCGACCAACTAGCAGTGGTCATTCTCAACACTGTAAAAGTTAAGATTACAAATCAGTCATCATTCAGAAAATCCAAAGGTAAAAACAAACATAAAATTGAAAAATTTGCTACCAAACAAAATTAACCTGCCTGTTAGACTATCTGATTTTGAAGTATTAGGCCGAGGAAGTAACCCGATAGAACTCAGAATATTAGAATCTCTTTTCATTTATAGACTAAAGCCAAAGCTGAATGATATGCAATCTGCCTATCCTCTACAAATAGTAAATTCCTAATTTTGTTTGGTAGCAAATTTTTTAATTTTATGTTTGTTTTTACCTTTGGATTTTCTGAATGATGACTGATTTGTAATCTTAACTTTTACAGTGTTGAGAATGACCACTGCTAGTTGGTCGAAACGTTCACTTTTATCGATTTTATCATCTAATTAGTACAAAATGAGTCTAAGCGTTGTGTCATTAGTCTTCCTATTTTTAATTATGATCCTAAATACTTTATGCTAATAACTTTCCAAACCTATCCAGAAACAGAAATATCGCGAATCCCGACTATAAAAATGGGTAAAGTCAAGCCTTCGTTACCCAGTAGTTTTGTTTCTTTTTACTGTTAAAATTGTGCTAAAAGGTCTTAAATAATTAATCCGCTTGAAAATTCTGGACGAGTTTGTCAAAGTGTAAATAATTGTCTCTCGCCTGCAGTATAAATAATACCTTCTTTGGTTCTCAACACCCGATTGTACTACTAGATTAACATGTGCACCATTTGTAGTTAAATATTAATTTATAGTTTTTTGATACGTAAAGCACAAAAGGGTACGCTGTAGGATTAATTTTTGTATTTAATTGAGACATCCACTACCAAAACAGAGTCAACAAGTAAGACAATGCTTAAAATTTAACCTGAAAATTTTTCAACTAAGAAAACTCTAAACTAATTATGTCTCGAGCAATTCTTAATTCACTGAAATGTCCGCTAACTGAACAAACGTACAGCAAAACATGTAGCTCATTCGAACAGAATTTTCGTTTCAAGTTCCAAAATACAAGCATAGCACAGGTGAAAAAATATTCCTTGAAACGAAGAATTTCGCTGAGTGCAGTGGCCGCTGCTCTTGCGAAGTGCCGCCGGAGTCGTTAAGCTGAGGTACGATCCGAAGCAACATCCTCTGAGGGCCAATGCACACATGGTTCTGCTTCTGCTGCTTGGCCTGCCCTCAGCCCTGGAGGGAAGATTCGAAGAAAGGTTATTACAACCATTGCGCACGGTCGCTGTTTAGACTAAACGTGTTGTTCCCATTGGGAAAAGGCCCTAACGGCTGTAGCGCGGCGGCTATCTCGACGATAAGTGCGTTTGGTCGGCCACAGGCAAAATTCGAGTGATTTGCTGAAAGAGCCTCCTTTTCTTGCGTAAGGATGATACGAATCTTCAAGAGGGGGATACATATTTCATCTCCGATGCTTGCAGCCGCTGTATTTCATTGGGATACTGAGAAGAAGAAGCCCTGATCCTTCCCGGATGCGATCGATGTGGTGTAATGCAAATGTTATGTTGGAAAAGAGGGTTTTAGACGCATTTTAAACTCAGGGAGAAGAAATGGACGGTTTCCATGGCAAAGATCTCAAACAGACATCAATGCATTTTCATTAATAAAAGGAAGGCTCTTTTTATCCTAAACTGCAGCTGAGAGAATAAAAGATTTGAAGCAGCTCGCTGGTCTCCTAATTAAATTTTACTGACGCTGTGCAAAATTGGAGCACGAGGAGAAAGATGAGGGCATATCCTACACACACTGCCAGTAAACATCCTTAACGTAACGTAGTTAGTGTTGTATTTTCAGCATTATTTAATTTTGATTGCAGCTTTCAAGTTCGCGGCAAGATAAAGGCAGAAAACATCGTGTGAAAAGTGGTACAATTTTTTGTATCATTGCCCATGATTCACAGGACTTTTAGCTTTCAAAAATGAAAACCTTCAGAATGGGCGTATTAAAGTCAAACAAATTTTGGAAACAGTTGCACTTTGCATGAAAATTGTGTTATGTACTCATGAGTGTCATGTTCTCGTGGTAAAGTGAGTGTGATGTGCTCATTGTTGATGGGTGTCATGTTGTAGTGAGGCGAGTGTGATGTACTCATCATAGGTGCATGTCATGTTGTCGTGGTATGGTGAGTGTGATGTATCGTAAAGACTCAAATGACGATCATAAAATTGTTATATTCGTATTTTGACACCATCTTTTCTGAATTTTAACTGCCTTTCGGCTTCATGAAATGTCTCTCGTATTTTATTTTCCATGAATTCTAATTTTAACGTTTTTGAACTTATCGAGGGAACATATTTGTAATCGTGTGTAATTTGTTGAAGTTCTTTCAAAATGAACCGTTTAAAGTTAAAAGAGATTTTCCTCGAAATTCAGAATCCCTCGGGGCAGTACAGTCTATTCACTTAACATTGAGGACGGAGGGCCCCGGACTTTACAAATTCAGGTCTTCTTTTCGCTTGTGTTAGCCCACTACCGCCTTCCCTCAGTTTGGCTGGGAGCTTCTGAGCGGGGTTGGCAATGAGGGAGTGGGGAGTTGGAGTGGGGTAAGGAGGAGAGGTTGAAGGGCACTGATGATAAGGAAGAGCAGCGCTAATTGCCTAAGTAAGCTGCGCTTCTGAGCACAGCAAAACGCACAACATTTGCCTGTTGTTCCGGACTCCACGTGCTGAACTATTCAAACCGACGTAAAATTGCCTCCATCATGTCGTTCATGACGTTTGAGTGACGTTATCACCGCATTCAAATTTTTAGCTTTCTGGAAGCAAGCTGTTCAGTAACCATACGTAATAGTTACCAACATTTAAAAATGGGCATTCAAATTTACTTGTGGGGTGGTTAATGCGTTATTATAATTGATCGGTAATGCTAATGTGAATTCCATAAAGTGATTAAAGAGGAGGGTAGAGATTCTACACGAAATATGAGGGCTTGGGAATCCCTTAGCGAATGTAATGTCCTTTTGCGTGTTGTGCAAAGGCTGAGCGCCGTACACCTATATTGCTAGGAGGGGGTGAAAACATTATATGCACTGGATAAGTCCCCTCGGGTAATGTACTCGTTACGATGATTGGCTGTAAAGCGACGGTGCAAGCAATTATGATTGGCTATAAGTGACGGTGCGGACAGTGATGATTGACCATAAAGTGACGGTGCGGACAGTGATGATTGACCATAAAGTGACGGTGCGGACAGTGATGATTGACCATAAAGTGA
>JACJUY010000180.1:245965-260830 GCA_014220935.1 Platorchestia sp. MABIK | reverse complement strand
GGCCATAAAGTGACGGTGCGGACACTGCTGATTGACCATAAAGTGACGGTGCGGACAGTGATGATTGACCATAAAGTGACGGTGCGGACAGTGATGATTGACCATAAAGTGAGGGTGCGGACAGTGATGATTGACCATAAAGTGACGGTGCGGACAGTGATGATTGGCAACAAAGCGATGGTGCTTGCTATGATAATCTACCATGGAGCGACGGTGCGTGCAGTACTGGTTGGGTTTTTAGTAACCATTAAGAATATCATCTTAGAGGGAGGTTTAGTATTCCCTTCGTTTCTGACACTTCTATTGTTAAAATACAATGCAAAAAGTCCAAGAATTTTACTAAACTTTTAAAAGAGAACTAAGGCCCAGCCATTATCGAACAGAAATAAACACGACGTACGCACGCAATCATAATCAATTGTAGGAACCTGGATATAAAACCAAATAAGTAATGATGTTGACAATAATGTTGAAAAATGATGCTCTAGAAATTAAAGCTCGAATTGGTCAATGAAAATAATAAGAGCTAATTAATCACAATTTCAGCGCTAGGTTCTGGATGACGCAATGAAACTAGGAAAAAGTTTTATGATTGCATCACAAAACACCAAATAAATGAATGAACATCGTTTAACATGTCCTCAACGACATGAAGATCCCTTGTAAAAAGATCATTCAAAAAGTCCACTTTTCTATTCACCATCTCCATCAACGTTTTGCGTATTTACTCCACTGGGGCACATAGAAGCCCCGTCGGTAATTTGGCCCATTCTTGTTCCAAAGACGTCTTTAAGGCTTCTGAAAAAACGTTTTTTGAGAGAATTTTCTCCAAAAAAGGACCAGACACAGAAGTGCATTTGATTCATTTCAAGGTTTTATAGAGGCTATTCATCTTAGAAAGGCAGGAACATCGTCCCTGAGCCAATGCCAAGCCTGAACCTGCTTGGAGGTGTGAGCAGGATCTCCATCAGGTTGACGGACAAATGACCTCACACGGAATATTGTATCACCAGGGTTGTTTGCCTCTGGTTAAATATCGAACACAAATAGGCACTCGATGATTGTGCCATCATGTAGGAATCATGTTCTTCATTTATTTTGTATTCATTTTTACTCCTTGAAAAACAAGAACGAGCGGTGGTTTTCCAAGGCCAACACTCCTCGCCAGACAATGGCAAAAGCAGGTTTTAGGGTGTGGTGAACATATATGATGTTTTCAGATTGTCTGAAGCACTTTGTGTATGAATTCTGTCATTTTGATGATTGAAAGCTTGTCTAAGAGTAAACATTTTCTCATCTGTGAAGACGACAGAGTCGTGACCGCGAATTGAAGCCCAACGCAGCAAAAATGACTTCTGGTGAGTCTTTTTTCTTTGAGGTTTTGCATTATTTTTAATTTCAGAGGCGACAGCCCCGTGCCACTTTTCACGACTCTAAGAACAAACTCTCTCAATATTGCAAGCTTTGAATCCATTTTATTCACAGGCCTCCGTGGATTGCCTGCATTCTCTGATACAATTTTCTTTTTGATTTTCTGCTCCGTTGTAGATTTGGGCGGCCATATTTTATGCGATCTGTAACATTTTCATGTGAGCAAAATTGGGCCTCGATTTGTAATTTTGTGAGTTTTGAGGTTTCACTGAGTGACTGTTCAGCCAGATGAAGCACCAAGATTGCGTTCCTTTTACTTTCCATTGCGACGTCACGAAAATTATCCTGGATTGCAAGTTTTACTTGCAACAAATGATAGGTTATTCCAATCATAACAGATTCTGCGAACAAGAAGTTTGATTGTCAAAATATAATGAAATTCTTCGAATGATCGAAAACTATCCCAGAATTTTTGCATCAGTCTGCAGATTTTCATTTTCATTTGATCAGTACAGCGGGAAAAGCAATTAAACTTAACTAAGATGAATTAACATCTTTTCACAGCGACAGTATTAGAGATCCTAGACCATCAAGGGAATGCTGTGTGAATGAACGACTGAACCGCATGACTAATTTGGAAATATGAAGCTGGAGAAACTATTTCGATTCTCCCCCAGGAATACGAAGCGCACAAGATAAAAATTATATTTTTAATTTTTGTATGGCACTTTGTACTCTGTACTCTGTACTTTTTAAACGATAAGATACTAATACGCGTCTGTGTAAGTCACATTGTAGTCATTTCATAAAACTTGTCGCGCGCGGCCATAACTACGCAGTGCAGGAGAATAACCAGCAATGTCGGTCCTCTAGGAAGTGGCCACTGTGTCAGCACAAATGTTACCGAGCGTCAGAAAACGTACACAAGTGTTATCAAACAAGGAAAAAATTAACATGTCATCTCCTGGATTAAAAACGCGCGAGAGCTGCGTTGGTAATTTCATGAAACGATGAGAAAACATTGTCCATGAATAATAACTTTTGTTGTCCAAGAAACAAGAACATCAAAAAAACTCATTAAAATCATCGTTTAGCGTGCGAATGAAGCGATTGATATCATGCCGCCTCGATGTCAAAATAACCTCAAACACTAGATTGTTCAAGCTTAAAACTCTACGGATAATGAACCCAAGATTTAACTATTTATAACATACCACTTGTCTGTTAATTAACAGTATTTCAATTCATCTATTTAACTATATATCTGATTCTGATAATAAACCATGCTAAGAACATGATAAAACTTAGCAATCTGATCAGCATGAAAATGCTATACGAAACAGGTACAGACGCACAACAAGAGCTAAGTGATCCATATACTGTAGATGCTGCAATGACGCATTTCATGTACATCGTACCAACAATGTATCACAGATATTCAGTTTAGCTAGTATTGTTATAAGCACGCTAAATTGTGATAAGCACGCTCATGGTCAAATGACATCAAATTGTATAAAAGACAATACATGCAGCAAAGTAATCGGCTGAAACTTTTCATTTAAATTTCACGCAGAAGAAAATTTTAGAACCAATTAGTATTAATGAGATCGGAATACGAACAAGTGCAGCATAGCATTTGGTGCAAATTTAACTTCGAGATTTTACCGTGTGTGCACTGAGCATAAATATGAAGCGCATGAAAATAAATTCCCTCTGTAAAATATAAAACTCATTTCGCTGAAGTCGCCAAAAGAGCACCTTTGCTTTATTCTTTAGCGCAAACTGAAATCGTAAGCGGTGAAGAACATGCAGAAATTGTTGCATTCAAGTCGACAAATGAATACTAAACTTGACGTTGAAGTCAAACCGTCCATGCAATACATGACCAAGAAGAGGCAGGCAACAGAAGTGGAAGCTTGACTTGAAGCTCTGTGTGCGCGACCCTCCATGTTCTCTGAACTAGAATTTATGCTTGCAAATTTAAAATGAGTGTATGGAAGTCGAGCATATATGTTCGAACGACTCTGGTGCCCCATTTGGAGGTGAAGTGTACTTGTTGTGAAACAAAACTGGAAATGAGGACGATGAGAACCTTTTGCTCATAATGTCCTACGATCATTTTGCAGCGAATGTGAGGGCGTTGCGGTAAAATGTAAAGTAAATGTTTCCCCTGAGAGTAACTCGCTGATGTTTATGTTTGTGATCGAATTAAATGTTGGGATATTTCTTCGTGCTGTGGATATAAATCGCACCACCAAAGTGTTTTTAATAGACCGCAGAAAATACTATTAAGCTCGTTCTAATCGAAAACTTAGGGTGAAAATATTACTGTGACATCAGATATTTTTAAGCGTTCCAGCAACGGGAAAATTTTGCCCAAGTGGAACTTCGAAGCAGGGAGTAGAGTTCAAGTCCCGAGTCTCATGATATCATCATGACCTGAACTTCATGAAGGCCAACACTCGGGTTGGCTGGCTCTTGAGTAGTTGATAAGACAGGTATTTTTACATCTTTTCTTCTTGAGATGCTGGGATGGAAAATCAAGATAATCACATTGGAGCTTGTTATTGAGTCGTGAGAAGCAGCGAATGATTTAAATTATTGTTATTTATTTTGGTACAACCTACATACTATAACAGATGAATATTGGATGTAAGTCATTCCCCCAATGGCTAATGGTTTCATAATTAAAACGGAAATATTATGAAGAACTTCACGCAAATGTTTTGAAAAAATCCCTGATGATGAAATCTAAAAAAGTTGTTCAACACAGACAAGCCTCATTTTAAAAACCGCTTGTGAAATGCCTAAAAAATCTTTTACTGCGAGCTTGAAAACACTTTAGGACAGTTACACATAACAATATAACGGTATGAATTTAAACAAGCTAATGAATATTATTTCAGTGTGGGAAACTTTTCCCATGTTCTATTATTTCCGGCAGTTTTGTCGAGTCGGCATCTCATGCAGTCAGTGATCCACTTACCAATACCCGGCCCCTTGATGACACGTTAACTCTACGGAAAAAGATCCCAGGATTTAACTATCAGGTTCTCTGACAAACTATGCCTGGTCTACGGCTTTAGTAGAGACACACAACCAGAGCAGTGCGGTCTAGTTGCTTCATTGGTGCGTGTTATTGCGTGCGTTGATTGCAAGTGATGGCGCTCGAAGTAATGAAGGAGTGGAGGCAATGAAGGTGTGGAGGCAATGACTGTGAGGAGCCGCAAGAGACGAGTGCTAAGCACGCAATGCTGATGCGGTCGAAGCGGCGCCATTGATTCTGAGAGATGCGGCGCGGCATTAATTGCTGCCGCACAGACACGGCAGTGCCCTACCGTCTTATTTGCTCAAGGCCCATTTCTTCCTTACGCTAAAGTTAATTTTCCCCTGCCATGGGGAACGCTGCCCACCGGACACGAAAGTAAGTTGCTCTGCTATTTGTTCAAGGCGCATTTAATTCATTCAGTATGACTGCAGTTTGTGATATTGTTTCTGCTTCCTCGCTAAAAATGGTTTCATGATTGCAGTGCAATATTCAGACGGCAAAAATTTTTTTTTGTCAATTCTATTCGCACATGGCGAAGGCTCATGTTTGTTTTCAAGCTTGGTCTGCACTGTAGCATCCAATGTCTTACCCATTGCTATTATGTTTCGGTGACAATTGTTCTTTAGAAGAACGAATTGAACACGCTTCCACGAAGCTGCTTCGTTTAGCTCTAACGATTTCCACTCTTGTTTTCACTCGAGTTTGTGAGCCAAGATAAAATAGGGAAGTGTGCATTTTAATTTTTATTTTATAGCTATTCTAGATTTGCATTTTCTGAGACTAATCAGGAACGTTGGGTTTAACATTTGAGTTAAATACATGTCTTATGCTTCCACACATACTAAAATGACAGTTTTTGTAAATATGATACACCCGTTTACTATACATGACAGAAAAACCAGCAGTGATAAATTATTTACGTACAGCCATCTTTATCTGTATGAGCAATGACGCCGCTCGCAAAAGAAACAGGCACGTTCTAAGGCAATAAGAAAGTAAGGGTTTACTGGAGCATTTGTATGGGAAGCTCATTTCTAAATCTGAGCCACTTCGCCCCTCGTAGGTTTAGCACAGATGTGTTCGACGTCTGGCAGAGCCCCATGCGTTGCAATAACAGTCATGCGTTGCTCTCTCGGGCCTTCGGAGGATAGGAAAATCCCTTGAGAGAAAATGATGGTACAAACTTTTTGTTTTCGGTGTTCCTGCATTACCTTGTCGAGTGTACCATTTTCCATTCATACTTTATGATTTTTTTTATCTAATCAAAATAAATTTAATTTGACTGTGGGATACAGCTGTAAGTCTTCGCTCTGTAGCAATTTGACCATTCAAAGAGAAGGGGGATTTTATGTACGGGAGTTGGCTCTCAGATGTGCCCCCCCAAAATATTGTTCTCATAACGTGAGAGCGCAAGTTAGACCTACATCTACTCCCCGGATCATGAATACGAAAATAAGAAATTGAATCTTCCTTTCAGAAGACCCAGTTGTTTAGTAGTCGTACCGTTCCTCTACCACTAGCATAAAACAAGGGATCAAATCATTTTCTTACACGAACTGAGGGAGACTAGCTCACAAAAAATGTTTAGGAAGCAGAGATTTTTTAGCTTCCCTCTTCACAAGGTACAGCTGATAACTAAGAGAGCGTTTAGTTTAATTGAGTTCCAGAAATACCAAAGAGACTCACAGAGGCTGGACAAAATAATGGAAACACCTCAAATTTTTTCAATCATAATCTTTGAACTCGTTACAAACAATAAAAACTTGACATATTTTAATGTTTTGTTATTTATTATTGTAGCTATTTGATATTTTGTTCAAATTAACTGTTTCTTCCAGATATCTGAAAGAAAAATTTCGTTATAACCTTATAAAAATAGCTAACTTCTCTGACTTTCAGAGGCCAAATTGTTGATGCTCGTATGACAGGTGCTAGTGCAACAGGAACTGTCTGAATGCTTGATGTTTCAAGAGGTACTGTCTCAAAAATAATGACTTCATTTGAAAGAGAAAAAACGTCCTCAGCAAAGCACAGGTCTTGCCGAAAGTCGAAGTTGTCTGAGTGAGACCGTCGGACTCTAAATCGAAATGTTAGAGAGGGTCTGAAGACCACGGCTCTTAAAATCACTACAGACCACAATGAACACCTACAGAACCCAGTTTCCAAAAACGCTGTTCGTCAGTAGTTGCACAAATCTGGATTCTACGGAAGAGCTGCAATTAGAAAACCTTTGCTCTCAAAGACAATTGTTTCGAAGGGTTTAGAGTGGTGTAGAAACCACCAGAACTGGTCCATCGAGTGGTGGAAAAATGGGATTTTCTCTGTGGAATCATTGTTTACCTTATTTCCGACCTCTGGCCGAGTGTAAGTTTGGAGACAGCCGAAAGAAGACTTTAATCCAGACTGCCTTCTCCCTACCGTAAAATATGGAGGAGGTTCTGTGATGATCTGGGAGCAATTTTTTGGAAGTCTACCGGGCCAATGATTTCTCTTCATGGAAGAATTCACAGCCGAGACTATTTAGGAATTTTGGGCGACCAAGTTCACACTATGGTTCAAGCACTGTTTCCGGTGGAGAACGCCATCTTTCAAGATGATAATGCTTCAACCATACAGCTAGAACTGTTAGAGAATGGCACGAGGAACATTTTAATGAAGTTGAGCATTTCATCTGGCCACCAATATCTCCAAACTTCAACATTATTGAGCATTCATGGTCGATTTTAGAGATTCAAGTAGCAACTCGATTTCCGCCGCTATCGTCTCTAAAAAAACTGAAGGGTGTTTAACTGAAGAATGGGCTGAATTTCCTTAGGAAACAATTCACAATTTGTGTAAATCAATACCTCGGAGAATTGAGGCTGTAGTTGCCTCAGGAGGTAGACCTACACCATATTAAAATTTATTTTGTTAATTTTCCAAGGTATTTCCATTATTTTATCCAACCCCTGTATTGTGATGTTCTAAAGCAACTTTACAATTTTAAAACCCCGTCAAGTCCGGAGTGAATCACGATACAAGTTTGCTTGAACAGAATTCTTTGAATGAGTGAGTTCAAGGTTATATTGGAAATATGGCTCCAGTAAAGACTCTTCACTGAGACGTGAGGCAATTTACACGAATTCTATTCTTTCCGATACACACCAATGAGAAATTAGTTCCAGAACAGTTCAAGCGAACATCAGTCATTATTGAGCATTCTTCCTAGTCCACAAATACAATGACGAGTGGCTAGTGTTCACTGCGGGGAGTCGCACTGATTTGCTGCTGGTCTTTCCGTTCGCAAGCATTCGCTTTAATCAAAAGTTTTGCGCCAAACTTCTGATGATAGAAAACGTAGTTGGGAGAGGCCAAATGAAGCGAAAACGAATCATTGCTTCGTTTTCATTAATCGCCAAAGGTTAGAGCAGCTACTTCACAATATTTTCCGGGTTATTAAGAACTTTTTCTGTCGTTTCTCATGATTTTAAAATACAGAAATGTACGTTGTATAATTTAACTATAATTATTCTGAATAGTAGCATTGAGAAATGCGAGCACAAATGGTACAAAGTCAACATATATCATTACATGGGATACACAAGAGATTTTGATAACAAAAGAAACTTGAAGTAAAAGTATTGCTTTTACATTGTATATTATTTGTTCATTTAGATTTTTGGGGCTCACTTTTTCATGAATTTGGAAAAAATTGTAAAATCAAACGGAAAAATTCACAGTTAATAAGAGCTAGAATTTAACATACTTATTAAACAAATGTACAATAAACAAAGGCGGAGAGTACGCTTAAGTATTTTCTGATGTAACTTTCATTGTTTTTTTTCCGTTGTTTTGAAGCTCTGCTTTATGGTATCAAAATTAAACGATATAAAAATTTAGCGTCGGTACGTGAAGAAACAGTAGTATCACTGGACGATAATGAAATTATGTGTAGATACAATTAATGATTTTCCTGCCTAATGTTAAGGGGTGTGAGAATTCAATGAAAGTATTAGGAAAAAAAATTGCTAAGTATTTTTATAAGTTAAAATAAATGTGCATTTTAATTTAGAGAATGAAAATTGAAGATAAAATTCAGAAATATAAGAAAAATGAACAAATGCTTCTAAGCTGACCGGTTGAAACTCAGATCACAAAGCCATTAAATTAATTTCAGTGCAAAAATGAGACATAACAACCACAAGAAAGAAAATTAGAAACGTCAAATAAAATCAAGCTACATAAAACTTCTTCTATGTTAAACTTGTTCTACATGAAACTTCTATATAAAATCAAACAATATTGTTCAGCTAAGAAACACCAAGAAAACTCTAAAGATGGAGCCAAGCCACAATAAAACTGGCCAGGAAAAATCTTCGACAAATTAAAGAGCACTGAAGGCTCGGAAAAGCAGGCAGGGCTGTGGGTAAGTGAGGGTTGGCGTGCAGAGGGACACTAGTCAATCATGAGGCCTCGGCCAACATTGCCTTAGTTTGTCTCTGGAGCAGTAAATCTCCTCACTTAGTCGCCTTTGGCGCCTTCGATACAAACACGGCCAAACTGGCGGTTGTGGCGGCCCGATGTCCTGTACACACACGTTTTGCTCCAAATCTGCCAGCGGATTTGTTCTGTTCCAGTTCACTTCCTTGACTTCCAGGCCAGTTGTGTGCAGGTCTAGTCTTGGGTGTGAGTTGTGTCCGCTGGCTTAATTTGATTCTTATTTTGTTTTTGTGGTACAAATGTACTTAAATGAAAGTTACTTTTTTTCCTAGGATAGATTTTTGTTATTGTTCTTAGAGATTAAGCTGGAATCTACTGACAGCTTTTATTTAGCTCTTTGGTAACATTATACCTCTACTTGACTTTTTCATACAAGGAACTCACTTTCTTTAATATTTGTACTTGGCAGCATAGTTGATGATTTCCTTGGACAAAAGGAAAAAATTTGATGAGGAGTTCTTTCACTCATGCCTCATTTCGAAATATTTCTTACTTCTGCCACTGTAAAAATGGGGAATGTTCTCATTAACTCACATGTTACATATGATGTATATAGCATGGTAATTTGACTTGCACTTATAGTTGTATCAAATAGGCTCCTCAGCATGCGTGAATGCAGCTAAATACTATTATAAAATGCAATGAAAGAACCTATTATGACCAAAAGGCGTTATTGATAATAAAATGATGTAAAAAAATAAACGTTCTTTGCCTAGCAATGTTTACCCACACTCACATTAGAATAATTTGAATTTAAAATAGGCAAGTTTTAATTACTTTATAGGAGATTTTCCTAGAATGAAAGATTCGTGCCCCTCGCCGGGCTTAATATATAGCACACTGCAGTCCTAATAAATGTCAAAAATTTACGCTCGTGAGCAAGAAAGTTTTGAAAATGCATGCTGACACTGTTAGCCGATGCTATGGCAAATTTGATGCGGAAATAACGCCAAATGAACCTAAGAAACGTTAATTTTATCATTCTAATCCCTAAATTTAAAGTATAGTTAATTTCAGATCATTTATGGACTTTGAGTATTCATATTTACTGAACACATATGCACACACACACACACACACACGCGGGCACACACACAGCGAAAGTAATTGAATTCCAAAAAAGTCTGCCGTTGCATTTAATTTTGTGGTTCGGTGAATAGAAAATATGATCATAAATAATCCAGAGCTGGTCACATATTGATGCAAAGAACTCTGAACCTGAAATATTTTTCGAAGTACCGTTATTAATGAAGCGGATCTAAGTGGATTTACTTAGCAATAAAGCGGGAATTGAATAGTGAAGTTAGATCAGGATCTGCTGAAGGATTAGCATCACGATTACGTAGAGCCTGAACTTCAATCAGGATTGCAGTGAGCAATCAGATCAAGATTATTATTGGGTTGGAACGATGTCGCCAAATGTAATTATTTCAGAAAAATATAGGGAGAAAGATGTTGACCGAAAATTCAATTTTGCTGGCAATTCAGGCCAACATTTCACACCATAGGACCGAAATGCACGACTTTATTACAGCTCGCCCATGTACCATTTCAGGGCAGGAACCGAAATTTAATAATTCCCACCCACTTAGCGAAGTAATTTTACAGCCAGAGACACAGATCTGCTCAACGAACACCACTGTTCTCGCCTCACGAAATTTGGTGGAAAGATATCATGGCTGTGATCTACGTCAGAATATTTTATTTTTCCATCCTTAACTTAATATGCAAAATGAAAATCTTAATTCCATTAAAGCTTGGCTCAGCCTCCTGTATCTCTCTAGTTAGCGCTTTGGACGGGAAGATCTTAAGACACAGAAGCGCATCTGGAGGTACTGAGGGCAGGCATGTTGTCCTTATCTATGTGACCATAAAGTCGTCATTATGTGACATCTGACGAAATCGTTGTCATCAGACTTCAAAATAAAAGTCCGTTGTCATCGGACAACTACGGACAAATTCGAAATCATCTGACAATCAGTTCATTGTCGTCTGATAACCACTGGCAAATTCAATGTCATTCTACAACTACGGAGAAATTTGATGTCTCCTGACAACAGCAAACCATTTTGTTGCCCTCTGACAATTACAAAAAAATTAGATGTCATCTGAGAAAAACTGACAAGTTCTTTGCCTTAGGTGTTCTGCGCTAAAATGTATACAAAAGATATTTTTGTTTCTCGTACTGTTGTGTCGGGAGTTTAAGCGTTTACATTTTAGGAATTTTACTTGTATTTGTGAGTGCAAATACTTTGCATAACCACCACCTCACACAATATGTTATGAATGATATTGCTGTGTTGTGCATGCAATAGCTAATTTAAATGCTAACTAGAGCAGGAGCGTAATTATTTTCCCTGTACCAACGTGTACACGAGCGTAAGTTCACAAATACCCCACGCTCAAAAATACTGCAATGTCTAACAAAAGTTTTCAAATGCCACATCTTCAGTTCGAAATATGAATAGCGGACAGATTATTTCAATATAATGATGATGTTATGATCGTGCATATTGATGATGGTGTTATGATCTTGATGTTAGGATAAGGTGCGTTTAGATCTCACCCATGATAGTGTTTTTTTTATAACCCAGTCCTCAAAATGAGCTGTAATTCAATTTTATCTGTAATAATGCGACAAACTTCAACGCCTCGCATAGTAAATAATCCGAAATGATTTAACTCTGCCCATAACAGCATAACGTACTTTGATGTGTGTGGCATATTCGCGTCACTAAGTTTTGATCTCGGGTCAAAACCGCTGCCTCGTAATTCAGTTTTATGATTCTTTCAACTCGCAATATCGTTTTACGTTCGCTAATGAACCGCCGTAACACAGGCCGAAATATTTTATCAGCAGCATCAGCTTAACGTTGCTCTGTAAAATGTTTCAAGCTGAGGTCATTACCGCACGACTCCAATTTGTTCAGATAGGTGCATCAGATTTCGTGGCATCTGATATGCTTCAGGGCATCAGATGCGTACTGTAGGGCATCACTTACATGCTGTAGGGCATCAGATATTTGATGCGGGGCTCGGATGAGTGCAGTATGGTATTTATGTGATGCATGTGGAGATGAAATATATGTTCTCCATGAACGGATCATCCGATTTTTCATTTTTCTACAAAGTGAATAAAACAACATGCTACACTAATTACTCGTACATGCGTTGACTAACACTAAAAAATCTTCACATTTTCTTTCACACTACGTACTGCCATAAGTAAACATTACATTTTAAATACGTGGGCAGGACTTCAAAACTATTTAATGTTTTAGCTGAGTATTGGTCTTCTTACAGAGGTCAAAATGACTAGAAACAAGATAAAAACATGACTCCGTTTTGTGGATGTGTGAGACGTAGGGGGGATTTGAGAGATGAGACACCCGTGTGAGATATGAGGTTCTTTGAGTACTCTGGCAGAAAATTACTCATGCCAGCGGCACCCATGGAGAAATACTCAACTCAAGTAATCTAACCTAATCAAACCTAACCTATCAAAACGATCCTAGCCGAATCTACTTTATCCAATCCAAACCTTTCGAACCCTGACCAAATCCATCCTCGACCCACGAAAACATGCTCGATTAATTTTATTTTAAATTATCTTAACCTAACCTAACTTATCCTAACCTCACGTAACCCGCCATAAAATGGAAATCCTTGTCTATTCTATCTCAACCTAACCTAGGTAAGTCTAGCATAACTTATTCAAACCTAACCTAGCCTGACGGAGCCTTCCAAAACTTAGTAAAACATATCCTAATTCTTTCTAACAAACTATGGATTCCCTTCTCATTTACTTTCATTTAATCAGTTAACCACAGTTCCCCAACGACTGTCAACTTGGAACGACTGCATAAAATAAAATAAAAATCTAATTCCAGATAAGGAAGTTGAACTGTTCATTGCTTAAAACGATGCCATTACACCAACATGAAATTTGTGTAATTATGTGTCACACTCTGTGTCATTATGCACACACGTTATATAGTTATTTATTGTTTGTACCTCAAAATTGCATGATTTTTACAATTGTAAGGTGTGCAAGTTGAAATCAAACGCGAGATTTCCGTTATAGTATGGAAACTAAATAAAGGAAATTTGAGGAGTGGGAGACATATCCCGAAATCAGGTTAGTTGTTATAAAGCATACTACACAGTACATGCGAGACATGGCTGAACCGTGTTTAATTTTTACTTAGAAAACTCAAAAGTAATAGATGAATTTGTAGCTCATAATCGTGGGATTGAATAGATGGATCAAGAAAAAGGCACCGTGCCGTCGTCAGTCAGCAGAGTTACAGTGTGTGCTGGGAACAAAGGTGAATGGAGAATGTGTGTGTCACGTAGGTAAATCTAACGCTTAGAAAGGAGCTCTGAACTCGTCCTTGACGTACATCCTGAATTATCTGTTGGTGAGGGTAGGATTCGTTGCATGTTGCTCCGGAGGCAAACCTACTGGAGATGACAACAAGCATAGCAGGCTCTTATATTTCGCACTATCGGTAATTTTGCGTGTATTCATGCAAATGACCCATCCACTCGTTTTCTGCCAGCAGCAGTCCTAAAAACACGTAAATGTAGCTCGCAAATATGCTAATATCAGGCATATAAATTAGTAACGACAAACCTTCGAACCCTATTTCATTCATATTTGCCTCTGGAACGTAACTCTAGTCGAGTATTTAAGACCACTTGAGACAAACTTGCAATAACCACCAACTGTTTCTGGAGATGGCGTAATTTAACATTAACTGCAAATGAACAAGAAAGCCTGGATTCTCTTAATGACCCTTGCTTGAATATTATGGCGTCATGGCTTGGAATGTTCATATGGGGAGGATTTCCGTCTAATTGGAGCAAGATTCTCTTCTGATTTCATGAGAAGGATTTACGAAGTTTTTGAATTAAATGCTTCATAACCATCCATGCATTTATTCTGAGAAAAATTTCAAAGTAAATAGTATTTTAAATTTGTAGCTTTATGATAAACGAACAAATTTTCAGTAGCGAGGTAAGAATGCGGTGATTACCTAATGTAGGTTGGACTAAGCTTTCTTTTAAAACGTTCCTAAGAGGAAAAATTACGGAAAAAAGAAAAATAAACAATCTAAACATATTTTAGGAATCATAAATAACATGGTATAGAATTCCTTTTCAAAATGCTTTAGTGAACCAAAAAGCTACATTCTTCTGGACGGAAAAAGGTTCTTCAAAAGAGATTTGAATTAACAGCAATTTCAAAAAACCTAGTGATTTTTTTCAAGCTATCCACGAGCTAGAGAGCCACTCTCCTGAGGCTTATTCGTCAAGAGCTGTTGAAGAAAAAATGGCGAATGCACTTGAGCCGGAGCTTTGTAAGAAATACAGTGCGCTCACCTCCGTAACAAAGAAGTCTGGACCTCATTTCACCACACGCTTGAGGTTTGGAGCGCGAACGGAGGTGAGATCGTGAACTGGTCCCTAATTTTTATGATGATTACTATGAGGTTGATCACTACGATGATTACGATTTTGGTTACGATCATTTATTACTGCCGTTATCATCGTGTGCATCGCTTCTGATAGTCACCCAGTGCTACCTGTGATTACGGAAGAAATTCTATGTGCAAAAGGACGTGCGCTGAGAAGTTCCGTCGGGTCTGCCATCAAGGCCCGCGGTTTAGCAAGAGGACGAACATTTCTGTTCCTCTTGTGCTATCCTCTCTTCTCCTCTAATTTGTACTTTCCGTGTTACTTTTTTCACTAGGGTGTCCTTAATTATTAATGTTTAAAACCAAGAAACTATTAACTAATCATCGTCGTCCTCTTAGAGAGGCGACGCTTAACTTACCTGTATCGTCCTCCTTCAGAGGCGACGCTTAACTTACCTGTGTCGTCCTCCTTCAGAGGCGACGCTTAACTTACCTTTGTCGTCCTCCTTGAGAGGCGACGCTTAACTTACCTTTGTCGTCCTCCTT
>JACJUY010000180.1:211229-244600 GCA_014220935.1 Platorchestia sp. MABIK | reverse complement strand
GAGAGGCGACGCTTAACTTACCTTTGTCGTCCTCCTTGAGAGGCGACGCTTAACTTACCTGTGTCGTCCTCCTTCAGAGGTGACGCTTAACTTACCTGTGTAGTCCTCCTTCAGAGGTGACGCTTAACTTACCTTTGTCGTCCTCCTTGAGAGGCGACGCTTAACTTACCTTTGTCGTCCTCCTTCAGAGGTGACGCTTAACTTACCTGTGTCGTCCTCCTGCAGAGGCGACGCTTAACTTACCTGTGCAGTCCTCCTTCAGAGGTGACGCTTAACTTACCTGTGTCGTCCTCCTTCAGAGGCGACGCCTAAATTACCTTATGTCGTACTCTTTGAGAGGCGACGCCTGACTTACCTTTTGTCGAACTCATTGAGAGGCGACGCCTAACTTACTTTTTGTCGAACTCATTGAGAGGCGACGCCTAACTCACTTTTTGTCGAACTCATTGAGAGGCGACGCCTAACTTACCTTTTGTCGTACTCCTTGAGAGGCGACGCCTAACTTACCTTTTGTCGTACTCCTTGAGAGGCGACGCCTAACTTACTTTCTGTCGTACTCCTTGAGAGGCGACGCCTAAATTACCTTTTGTCGTACTCCTTGAGAGGCGACGCCTAACTTACCTTTTGTCGTACTCCTTGAGAGGCGACGCCTAACTTACTTTATGTAGAGCAAGCCTTTTGCTCCGAATGCAGAGCGTTGAGCGGGTAAGAGCTTTTCTCAGATTTGTTCAATTCTGTTAATTAAAAACGTTCTATTTACTTTCATCCAGTTAATGTGACATACTAATTACCTCAACTTTTCTCTCCTACTTTTGCTACGAGTCCAAAATCAGGACGCCTGGAAAACCTTTCCAATCGCTGGCTGAATAACAAGACGGCACTTATCTTCCAATTGTCGCAACCTTTAACAAGGTTCCCTACGCTGCGACAACACCAGCGACTCTTTCTTCGACTCAACATTATGATCGTCAAAGACTCGCTTTGACGAGCAACAAGGAACCTCCTAGCACTGGAGGGTTAAATCGTGTCTGAGCACTGTGTACCTATCTATTTCATTCCTGTCTGTCTGCCCAGTGCATTAACATTAAAAACTTAAACCTGCAGTGTGTGTTGCTCACACACCATAATACTTAAATACGGAAATGCGGAAAAAAGAAGACAATACGGAAAAAAGAAAAATAAACAATCTAAACATATTTTAGGAATCATAAATAACATGGTCTTGAATTCCTTTTCAAAATGCTTTAGTGAACCAAAAAGCTACATTCTTCTGGACGGAAAAAGGTTCTTCAAAAGAGATTTGAATTTATAACAGCAATTTTAAAAAAGCCTAGTGATTTTTTTCAAGCTATCCACGAGCTAGAGAGCCACTCTCCTGAGGCTTATTCGTCATGAGCTGTTGAAGAAAAAATGGCGAATGCACTTGAGCCGGAGCTTCACTTGGCAGACGCAGCTAATTCCGACAATTTCTGCTCCCGAGGAGCGTTCAACAATGCGCCAACCACTTATACACTTTCATCTCTTTTAGCTTGGATACGAATTCCTTCCAAAGGAAAAAATTCGAAAGCAAAATGTGAAAACGAGCGGCAGACGAGTGAAAAATTGCGGCCGCGACATGTCATGTCAAGTAGAAAAAAAGTCGCCGTGTAAAGCTCATTCTACTGTTCGGTAAAAATATTTTCTTGTTTCTTAATGTACACACAGCTTTCATGCCATATTTGAGAATTGAAGTTTGAAATAGGCACTTAACTCTGTCATTTATTGCCTTTTCGGCTTTACTCTCTCACTGTCACTCTCATTTGAGTTTGTTCTGCTCAAATTATGGCCGCAATTCCTCATCTCTGCCATCCGTCTTTGATTTTTCTTCCTCATTTTTAACTATATTCCCTTTTTGTGTAGTATCCGCTGGCTCTTCTGTTTCGTTTTTCAACCGTTAGGGCACTTTATCATTACCATCAGTATAAGAGAATGAAGTTTCATGTTCTCAAGTGCTGTGATAACTTTACCTGTCGAGCGATCGCTTTAATCTTGCTTAGTTTAGGGTATGCTGTGCCTCCTCAGTTTTTTTGTTATAGTTTACTAGTGTTCTATCTAAGGAAGAAATCATTCCTGCATGAAACTATGAGCCTTGCAATTTGAGCTGAGAAACAATGTTGGAAAACTCTCAAATGTTTTACGATTCGATACGCGTCTTCTGAATAATGAATAATATTGAGATTAACAACAAAGTTTGAAATACCAAATAAGCTATTTATTATACGACAATTGTTCTCGAACAGAACAAACTTTCTGCCTCTTGGGAGCCAGTCGAAGAGACATGAAGTTTTAATTACATTTCTTCGTATTTAGTTTTATTTTATCGTGAAAGACGGGTTGTCCCCGAAAAAATGTACATGTTTGAATCTTATAACTCCCTGATTCATTCAATCGAAAAGATTTTCCTTTATCCAACTCAAAATGTTTTTATTTCCTTTAAGATATTAAAAAAATCAGGAAAATTTTCAGGAATTTTCTTCAATTTCAATTAAAATAGGAGAGCAAAAATTGCTGATACAAGTTTCACCATACTGAGAACGTTTCGGGCTAATACCCATCATCAGCTCATTAAAAGAATCCGACATATGTCACTGAAATAGAAATGAACGTAGAATGAAGAATGAAACGAAGTAAAAATGCAGTAAACAACACGAAACACAACTAAGAACCTATGATGCCAAGAGGGTATGAACTCAACTGGTTGTTAAGTGAAGGCTTGCATTTAAAAATGAAAGCAATTCTAAAATTCTGAGATCTAAAACACTTGAAGCTCCACGTACTACTTTAAAATGACTAGAGTGAGAAGTTACATTGCAAGTTTCAGCATGATCACGAACAGCGGAGTGAGCTGGACGGGTCAATCGAACACCAGTACGAAAACTAACTCCAACATGCTCTGCCACTCTAGCTCCGAGAGTACGTGCATGTGGTCATGAAAAGTACTCAGATGCACATCGTGCACAACTGTGTGAATACACTAATGAAGCCATCATGGTAGAAGGAAGTTTGTCTTTACAATTGAAAAAAGAACTAATTGTAAATTTGTTTCTTAATATTACATGAAATTTTATACCTGTAAAATGTCTAGAAAGGAGGGCAAGTAATTCAGTTTTGAGTTTTTCAGAATACGGTCCAAAATGTGGTAAACGAAAATAAATTGGCTGAGAGATTGATTCTTGAATGGTCAAATAGGGTTCGACATTAGCTTTTTGAAATTTGTTTGCTAAAACCTCTCCAATTTGGCGTTCAATAAATGAAGACCTAAAACCATTTTGGCGAAAAAATTCTATAAAAAAAAACAATTCTAAATGAAGGACGCTAAAATTAGAATAAATTTCGTAAGCGCGAGCAAAACAAGTTCTAATGCAATTCAGTTTAAAATGGAAAGTGCAATAACTATGAAAACTCATTCCTAGGCCAGAAAATGTATTTTTTCCATAAACTGACACATAAAAATTGGTCTCTCGTTTAGTCACTAAACAATCCTGGAAATGTAATTTATTATGTTCTTCACATTCCATAGTGAGTCTTATATTTATATGCTTACTATTAATTAAATGAAAAAATAATTTTGCATGGGATTTCTCACGGAACAACAAAAAAGTATCGTCTGGGTAACGACGGTGAAATATGGGCCGGAAGTCATTGAGACACAGCTTTAGCCATCTAGTTTCGTAAAAGGACATGAACATGTCTGCGAAAGTTAAGACAAGAGGTAGGTCCATACCAAGGCCCTCAACCTGCTTATAAAACTTTCCATTGAAGACAAAAAAGAATATTTTACCGCAAGTTCCAAAAGGGTTTTAAAAAATTTACGAGAAATGCCAAAAACTAGAGAATTTGGATCAGTAAAAAGTTGATGCAGACATATATCTATAGTTTCTTCCAACGGGATATTAGTGAATAGGTTTTCAATGTCAAATGATGCCTTATAAATTTTTTATGCACTCCTAATTTTGCTTAAATCATTAAAAGACTAGAGAATAAATTTGAAGTGTCAGTTTACCGACAAAATACTTTTCCTGGCCTAGGAATGAGTTTTCATAGTTATTGCACTTTCCATTTTAAACTGAATTACATCAGAACTTTGCTTGCTCGCGCCCACAAAATTTGTTCTAACTTTAGCGTCTTTCATTTAGAATCATCTTTTTTGATATAATTTTTCGCCAAAATGCTTTTAGGTCTTCATTTATTGAACATCAAATCGAAAAGTTTTTAGCAAACAAATTTCAAAATGCTAATGTCGAATCAAATTTGACCATTCAAGAATCAATCTCTCAACCAATTTACTTGTGTTTACCATATTTTGGACCGTATTCTGAAAATTTCAAGACTGAATTACTTGCCCTCCTTTCTAGACATTTTAATGGCATAAAATTTCATTTGATATTAAGAAACAAATTTACAATTGGTTCTTTTTCAATTATAGAGACAAACTTCCTTCTATCATGCAGGCCTCATTAGTGTATTCATACAGTTGTGCACGACGTGCATCCGAGTACTTTGGCATGACCACACGTACTCTCGGAGCTAGAGCATGTTGGAGTTAGTTTTCGTACTGGTGTTCGATTGACCCGTCCACCTCACTCCGCTGTTCGCGATCATGCTGAAACTTGCAATGTAACTCCTCACTCTAGTCATTTTAAAGTAGTACGTGGAGCTTCAAGTGTCTTAGATCTCAAAATTTTAGAATCGCTTTTCATTTTTAAATGGAAGCCTTCACTTAACAGCCAGTGAGTTCATACCCTCTTAGCACCATAGGTTCTTAGTTGTGTTTCGTGTTGTTTACTGTATTTCTGCTTTTTTATTTTATTTTACTTTTGAATTCGTGTTTATGTCTGTTTGTACATCTACGTTCATTGCTATTTCAGTGATATATGTCAGATTCTTTTAATGAGCTGATGATGGGTATTAGCCCGAAACGATCTCAGTATAATGAAATTTTTATCAGCGATTTTTGCTCTCCTATTTTTATTGATATTAAGATATCATGATTGATTAGCAGACAACATCTTCCGTGAATAAATTTTTCTGTCTTACCCCTGTATGTCAACCCTGAGTACTGCTCTTTTATTTCATGCTCTAATACTTTTCTGCAAAACATTCTGGTACACTCTCATATAATGTCACACCCAAATTTGTGTTTTCCTTTCTCCAATTGCGCAAGGGAAAGTAGTCTAGACTATGTTAACGACGGTTTGAGCACATAACTCGAACTCATGAAGTGGGTTCTCCAGAAAGATTATTAAAGGCCATCATTCGAAACTATTTACTGTAACAAAATGTGCGTAACCTTTTTGTGTGTAAAACATATCCCACTTTAGGCTGTAAACAAATTTTCTACGCATCATTTGTTAACATGCTAAGAAAATGAAATTGAAACACAATTTTTCTTTTAATTTCACAATCATAAGTTACATGATGAGTTTCAAGTCGCGTGCAAAATTGTAACTATTATACCGACTATTACGTATTTACAGAACGATTTCACTTACCAATTTATTCGGGGTATGTTCAATTCGACATGCTTATTTCCCAGGATTTTGCTTCCTGTCATTGAAGACTGACCAATATATTTTTAAAGAGAAATCTCTCTTTGAAACCAAACTATAAATAAAGCTATTGAAAATACAGCAAGCAAGTAAACAGTGACTTTGATGTTCAAAGTATTTCTAGGCGATAGCGCTGGGATTGACAGAGATGAAGAAAGTTCTGGATTTCGTAAAATTTTAGCAACGCTACGATATATCGCACGAGTAATGCAAGAAATTAACCAGGTTTCATGTTTAAATTGTTGATTTAAGAAGTCTCTTTACTTTCAAATTATTTTTGAAATTTACAAAAAACTTCATTTGCGTTGCTTATTTCAAGAAAAGATTTCACTGTTAAGATACGTCAGTATGTCGTTCATTGCAAGGGTAAAATCTTAGCGGAAAATAACGAATTAAAAAAATCGAGTTTCAATTGATGTACAGTTAGCAACGAAATTTTTCGTCCACCCCTCATCTTTCAAAACTTTTTAGAATTACTCAAAAACTCTTGTTGCCACAGGCATTTGATTTTACAGGGTGTGAAACACGTATTAGTGACAATAATACGAAATTTCTAGAACAAGATATTCTTTTTGAAAAATTGAACAAGCTTAACTTAAGAAACACGATAAGACAAAATTATTCATTCAGTGAGTAGTCTCTACCATTTGAGTACATTTTTAATAATCAATAGCTTGACCTTTCATCATCATAACATTTAAAAGCCTTTCATTATAGTTTTTGACAGGCGTTTCAGTAGTTTCAGATGAAATATTGTTCCATTCTTCAATGGCAATGCGTTTCAATTCCTGAAGATTCTTTGGAGCTCTCTTGTTGATGTTGACTTTTAATTCCTGCCACAAATTTTCAATAAGATTGAGATCAGGACTCATCGAAGGCCATGGAAGCACATTTATCTTATTTCCATGGGCTAGTTGTAGATTTGGCCGTGTGCTTTGGGTCATTGTCTTGTTGAAATACCCACCGCCTTCCAAGTCTTAAACTATAAGCTGATACCTGCAGGTTTTAGTCCAAAATAAAAACACAGTCATCACAGTTCATCTTCCCTTCAATTGCAATCAATTTTCCAGTGCCGGATGCAGCAAAACAACCCCAAAACATCAATGATCCACCTCCGTGTTTAACTGCTGGCACAGTGTTCTTCGGCAGGAAAGCTTCATCATTCTTACGCCAAGCCTTCTTCACGTCATTGTGCCCAAAAAGCTCGATTTTGGTTACGTCACTCCAAAATCTCCCAAAAGCCTCTGTCCTTGTGCAAGTGTGACTTTGCAAAGTTCAAGCGAGCAGCAACATAATGGTTTGTGGAGTGGAGTCATTCGAGGTCAGCGTCCGTGTAGGCCTTCCTTGTTCAGACAGCGCTGGATTGTGCGATTGCTCACGCTAATTCCCTGAGCGTTCAATCTCTCGGCAATGTCGTCTAGCTTCACTCGTGGATTAGCGTTGACCTCACGACACAATTTTCGAGAAGTTCTCACCGAGAGTTTGTGTTTGCGACCACGCCCAGGCGACGTTTCTACAGTTCCAAACTTAGCAATTTTTTTTAAAACTGATTCTACTGTAGATCTTGGGATGCTCAAACGCTTAGATATGTCGCCAAAACTATTTCCAGCTTTGTGGTAATCAATAATCTTCTGTCTGAGGTCCACACCGAGTTCCTTAGTTTTTCCCATCGTGAGGCGAATGATGTACGAATGACAAAGCTCTACTCCTCTGGATCCCCGTTAGCTCTGACACAATTTTCTAGAATGATCAAGAACATTCTAGGCACAATTTTTTTTCAATAAAACAAGTGTAACGGTAAATACTTCTCAATGAAATGTAATGTTCTCAATTGCATGGATAATTTTGTCTTATCGTATTTCTGAAGTTCAGCTTGTTGAATCTTTCAAAAATAACTTTTTATTCTAGAAACTTCGCATTATTGTCACTAATATCTGCTTCACACCCTGTGAAAATCTTATACCTGTGGCAACTAAAGTTTTTGAGTAATTCTAGAAAGTTTTGAAAGACGAGGGGTGTACGAATTATTTCGTCGCTAACTGTACAATAAAGTAAATTGCAATGCTGTAAATTTTACAGCGTTGTAAAATATTAGTAAATTTCATTGTAAGTTTATTTACAATGCTGCAAATAAATATCTATCAGTATTACCTATGTATATAATATTCTGCTTGTTCCTTCCTTAGTTAGTTAGTTAGTCCGACCGTTACGCTCTCATCCGAGTTTGCGGTATCATGGATACCGAATTCCTGAGTGTTACATTAAAAGGTCGCTTAAAAGGCATTGATATGTTTCACATTTTATCAGGATAGGATGGGTTAGAGTAGGTTAAAGTTATTCGCAGCTTGATTCGCCCGAGGAAACTCCGAAATTATACTTGCGTTTTCCTAACAGAATTCCTCATAAGACGTTTATGAGATATGTGTAAGAATTTCTGGTCATATGAGTAGGTTTTCCTGATGGACAACCGAGTAATTTAGTTGTCAAAAAAGTCATTGATTTTTGAAACATTGAATGAAAAAGTGAAAAAAATTCGTAAGGGTATACCCTCATGTTTTTTACGAAAAATTTCACAATGTAAAAATGTCAGAAATACTCTCATTTTTCACTAGAAGTGTTTAGAGAATAGAAAAATGCGCTTTAATTTAGGTTAGGTTAGAATAGGTTAGGTTAGCATAGGATAGGTAATGTTGATGAAATTGATGTTTATCGGATCCATAGTTTTTTAATGTTTGACATATAATCAGGATAGCTTCGGTTAGGATAGGTTTTGATAGAATAGGTTAGTATATGTTAGGTTAGGCCGCTTAGAATTATAATTAAAACGGCCGCATCAGAATTTGTTATGTTAGAATTTATTAGGTAATCTTGACCGAATTTTTTCACAGATCCACCTAGCTTAACGATGACATTGGGCAGGTTAGGTTAGGATAGGTTAGATTAGCATAAGTTAGGTAATGTTGAAACAACTTTTTCACGGGTCCACGGTTTTTTATGTTAACATACTATCTGGATAGGTTCGGTTAGGGTAGAGTAGGTTAGAGTAGGTTAGATTAGCATAGGTAAGGGAATGTTGAAGGAATTTTTTCATGGGTCCACGGTTTTTTATGTTTGACATATTATCAGGATCGGTTCGTTTAAGATCGAATATTATAGATGAGAATATGTTAGGATAGGTTAGGTTAGCATAGTTTAGGTAATGCTGATGAAATTTTTTATGGGTTCACTGTTTTTTATATATGACATACTATCAGGTTACGTTCGGTTGGCATAGGTTGGGACAAGATAAGTTAGAATATGTTAGGTTAGGATAGGTTAGGTCATAATATGTTATGTTAGAATTTTTCAGGGAATATTTACCGATTTTTTCGCGGATTCACCTAGCTTAATGAGGACATTGTCCGTGAAATTTCCACGGGTCCTGCTAGTTTATATAGTATTTGTAATAATGAAAGCCATACTGCATTCAGATTTAAACTTTTTTTTGTCTTGCTAAATAATAATTTTCCCATGATAAGCCGGTAAGGCTTGACGTCGACGAGTGTATCAGTGAAACAGGTTTCACCCTCGTACGAGTGCAAGTTAATATTTTATATCATGACTATCGCCAGGATAAGCACATTTGCTTGGTGTTCACTTCCGACAGATTGAAATCGAGAGAACTTGAGATGTGGTGAAGTCATGTTCATGGAAATTCGCCTATCGCGAACTTTTAGTTGTATCGTTGTTAAAATTGTCAGATAATACAGATAGTACACAAAATTACTATGGTATGTGAAATATTGAAGCGTTTCATCAAACGTTAATTAAATGCACATTTTTGACTGTCCGTATACGCTTGTTCGTCATTAAATTCTTTTTTGGTTTAATGTCGAAAATAAGACCCTTTGATTCTCGAAGAAAAGTCAGAATCAGATGTATTACAAAGGTACATTAACACGTCAACTCTCTGAAGTGTCGTCCATTGCTAAAGATATTTTAGATATGTAAGATATACTTTTGCGTATAAAGAGCAATAGAACATTTATTTCAATACGTAGTTAAATAGAACAAGCATTTGAAAATGAGGTTATATTTCTGAGACTTCGTGATTGTATGTGTAGGGCTCGGTGCAAATGGTATAGAAAACCAATACATCATATCAAATTATACAGTCAGTAATGGGAAATATTAATTAAAGTTCTTTGTTTTTCAGTTATCACACAGAAACGAAGGAAAATGGAGGATAAAAACAAAATGAATGTTTTCGTCCTGGAAAATCTTGAACCTTGAAAATAAAGGTCAATTTAAATCACTTCGTGATTAGCCAAATGATAAAAATCAACCTCCATCTACTGTGTTTTCCAATTCTCCACAACAAACAAGACCAATCGCAACCTCAGCTCCTCACCCATCAGCTACGACGAGAAGCAAAAATTTCTCGTAAGCCCGAAGTTACGCATCATTTTACTGGCAAGAGCGTCAACGCAGCATGAAGACCAGCAGCAATCTTTATGACAGATGCACGACAATTTGTGCGGATTGTTTCCTCCATCAAGTCTGATGTGGCTTAGGGAGGGCTTGCCGCTGCTCGCTTTGAATTTGAACAATTTGAAGCTATTTGCGCTCATCACTTTTATGAATTTACTTCTTCCCATACACGTTTTTGAGCCTTCTGTGGGTGCAGCACGCCATGCATCTCCATTTGGTTAAGAGCCCGATAACAGCCTCTTGTTTACGCTCCAAACCAACAGTTATGCCTTCTCTGTGATACGAAGCAGCCCAAAGTTCTGCCGGCGCTGCCTGGCCGTGTTTGGCAAAAAGATTCGAGTACGGATCTGAAATATTGCTGCGATCATATTGCTTTCTAAAAGCCCTCTCAACTGTTTTTTTTTTAAGTTGCGCCCGCTGAAAAAGATATTTTGAAAACACATAACAAAAGTGTTTTCAATTCCTCATTTAAACTCTTGTTATTCTTTACCATCGATGGCTGATGAAGCATGCACATGTATTATTCAGTGCAGGAGGAGCGTCTTTGATTGGGTGTCTCACACCACAAGGCAGAGAGTCAGAGTTTATTGAATAATGTACAACACCAGCGAATGAACTTGAAATTTCTTTCACGCGCTATTTTGCAATTGAGATTGCGATTTAGGTAAACGGCAGGATTAGTAAATAAAGATAAGAATGATTGCAATATTTTTTGAAGCATTGAAAACATCATTCCTATGACATGAAATAAATTCAGCAAATGTTCGGAAGAAGTTATTTTGACAATAAAAAGATTACTTACTGCGAGCAGGCACGAACGCTTGAAAAGCTTCATGTTTTATATAACGATGCCATGATTGCTTAGAGTAAAAATAACCTTGGCGTAAGAATAACCTTCATGAGCAATAAACTCAAAAGTTAAACATTTCTTCGCAATAAAACTGTTCGGACGTGAGTGTTTTAAAACGTCAAATTGAAATTTTCGAGCCGATATTTTACAAGGTGGGACTTGACGGAAAAATGGGACCGAGACTAGGAGAAAATCGACTGGGAGATGCAATACTTTGTAAGTCACATTATTATGACATATTTTCAAAGATTTCATAATTCCTGCGAAGCAATTTCGAAGAAATTGCTTCGCAGGTTGGATCCCAATATAAAAAAATTGCACTCGCAGAGTCGTTACACTCCGCTCATTTTTCTGAGTGAAGGATTTTCTACAACAGTACTGACACGAATGTCAACGCCCCGGTGATGTTATGGTGCACTTGATTGTACCCAATGTTCGCATTACAAGAGAAAAAATACGAAATTAACTGTTGAGTTGAACACTCATATTTATTTTTTTGGAATTTTTGTGCCAATTAATTAGTGCAATTAATTATATGTCATTTACACTAGTAATGAGCGTCCAGAGTGAAGGCTTGAGCACATTTATTAGCGTAAAGGAAATGTCTTAAATAAGTAAAATTTAATTTGTAACGAGAAATGAGTAAAATAGAATAATTTTAAAATGATTGTGCGCTCACTGTTATTTTTTGTTTAAATGATTTCTAGTGGTCATGTTTGCGAATCAAATTTGCTGAAATCAAATTTTCGTAATTTATGTCGAAATGATGAACCTTGGAAATTAATTTTAATTACGTGATCGTCTCCTTCTGTTTGGAATATCCTGTTGAAATCAAACCAGTAATTATTCTCACCAGAGAATCCGATTTCGGACTCGAAATTTCGCTCTATTAATTAAATTGGAATTTCTGCTGTCAAGAGATATTCTGCTCACATTCGCTGCTCGCTGCTCTTATGCAAGAATGATGTGTGGCTGCTCTCAACAGTTAAATTTAAGCGCAAGGAGATTTGCAGAGCTTAAAAAGGAGCAAAACTTGGACAAGGACAAGCACCGCAATCGTTATGGGAGGACACAGCCAAATGCTCCACAGTGTTGATTTCGATAAGCTGTGGCTCAGATATTTTTATTCGCAGCATCGTGTGAATTACACAGTCTTCACATGGAGCAAAGACGAACGGACTAGGATGGTGTGTCAGATAAAAACGGGAGACGGGAATATTAGATAAAGAAACGCCTGATATATCAGCTAAGATTCACCGTAGGACATTGTTTTTTTAGAACAATTGATTGCAGTTTTCTTCTCAGAAAATTGCACTTTTCTCATCATCAAAGTTCATTCTTTTATCATTATAAATTATTGTTTCAATTTGAAAAATGATCATTTCAATACATCAACGTCTACGTTATCAGAAACAGCATTCACAGGGCGATGACTATCGTTTGCCGTTGACATCCAGCATGCATTGACTATAGCTTAGCTCTGACGCTCGAGAACGCAACCACACAGAGGCACCGTAAAGATGTGACGGTGTGCGACCGCCGATGGTTTGAAGGCAAAAATTTGCGACCAAACATTGAACGCTCGACTGGCGATGCGGACGCTATGCATCAATGGCATGACTGTAATCCCGCCCAAGTAGGCCCCTGGATCAACCGAAGCCGTTCTCAATTTTTGCCTTGAAATGCTGCCAGGATCTCAGCCAGGGTTGGGGGCTTCATTTCAAGTTAAACACGCGCCTAAATTCCGAAGTACTGCATTTCCTGACATTTCCCATCCACCGGGAATGTCACCGAATGATGGGAAAACGCTCTGTGAGAGAGACTTTCGATTCCCATAATTGCACACCGCAGACATCACTTTGGCGAGCTTTGTATTTTTATTTTGCCTCTGGTTCTTTTTTGGAGTGCTAGTATTCTGATGCTACTAAAAGCATTTGAAAATCTGTCGTTATATTTGGTTGAGTCTCTTTCAAACTTTCGATAAACAATTCGCTCTCATGGAACAATTAACAACACGTTATGAAAAACAGATTGCATTTACATTGTTGCTTTCATACAAGTAAAGCAACTAATAAGCGTTCGAATTCTATTTAAAAAGAATGGAGGATGGTAATAACCACTTATCTAAAAAACAACTCACTTGACAAGTATTTGACGTGAAAGAAACGATACGTCATCAGTTTGCTAAATACCGGCCATAAAGGTAAAATTAGTCTGTTTAAATACTCCTCTGCAAACTACACAATGCATCGTAGGCTCGGCTGAATCCTCGCCATAAGAACAATGTACCAAATAATCTGTTATGTCACTCGCTCACAACTGGAATTTATTATATCTTCGGCTCAATCACCGATATAAAAACAATGCGCTTAATCCCTGGTATTGATCGTGCGGCTCGGGAGCCACACACAGCTCACGGAAGCTTGCTTGGCGCTTCTCCATGCAGGGAATGTTTAAATCAATATTTGCCAAAATCCAAGCCTCAAACATACTGTTGAAATAAAGTATTTTGCATAAAAAATTTACCATAAAACTTAATAGCCTTTGGTCTCAAAAAGTATTTTGAAATTTCAAAGCAGTTGCTGATGTCATACGGACAAATATCCGAACATCGTACAACTTAAGCACTGGTAGAGAGCTAAGTGTCAAACTATAACGACATGCTGAAAAATGATGGATTTTTCCTTGGCGTGACTATCGATGTGAGTGTGGTCAAGTAATATGGCTCTCTTGCAAAAATTAGCGTATACCACTGCTCTAAATGGTGAGTTTAATTCAATTCTGTACCGTAAGTCTGAACATGATCACATCCCAGAGCCTGCCTCTCACTGAAACTCAAGCTGCTTTGAAGGCATGAGCTAAAAAGGATGCACATAACCATTAAGAAGCGTCTGATTCTCACCACAGGGAGGCAAATATCACTTTAACTTTAGAGGAGATCATTTCATCGCCTGAGGAATTGTTCCGCGGAAGAAATTCCCGAGAAGATCCCTGAAAAATGTCCCGCGGGATGCTCAAGTTGCCGCCTGCGATGGGTTCTTGAATTTACATAATTGGCTCAAAAATGGTTCATTTTTGAAGCCACTGGCATAGTTAGGGACGTACAAAAGAATATTTTTGCTCAAAGTGCAGCAAGTAGGTACACTTTATTTCCATGACACGTCGTCACGAGGACCTTGGGAGTCTACTCGAAGTAGCTCGTGAGGATGAGTTCTGAACATCGGCCTTGAGTTCTGACGAGCACTTGGAGAACAGTTGCCAAGCAAGACCTGCTTAGGCAAATCATTTCAGGCCCCGATAATCCGACATCAAAGATCACCATTGTTCTATTAATGAAAACAAGTTGGACGCTATTCGTTCTTCAAAATTTGCGGCAACTCCATTACCATTGCGCATTTTCAGCAAGTATTTGTAATTTGTTTATATTTATATTGATAATTGAAAAATTAATTCTATGACCTACAACTGTTGTACGAACGAATCATGCAAAGACAAAATATCATTTGTAATGTATAATCCTGCTCATGTACGAAATTAAAGCATTATTTGGTAAAAAAATTGGTAAAAAATTAGAAAACTATAGGCTTACGAAGTCATGTTTTATTTTCACATTTCATGATAAAATCGAAACGAAAAATTCCAGTCCAACTTTTTGCCGAAGTATCCAAGATTCTAGCCGCCGAGTAAAGCCACTTGAGTGGGCGGCTCAAATCATAGATGCAGGGGTAAAAATGTTACCCAGGGGTATTCTGTACCTTGAATATTGGTTGGACGAAACAAGGTGAGTGCTTTTAACAATTAAAAATAAAAAACAATGAATTAAGATTGCATTTCAATTTAATTTCAAAAATCTTTTTTCAAACCGCGTTCGTTCTCCTGCAGGAATGACATTATCAGATAATTAGCTCGTATTCATCAGTGATGGCGATGTCTCCAGCTTTTCTTCCAGGCATTGTCCCTTTTTATTCTTCTGCATGCCTAAATTCTACAGCACGACCATTAAAGAAGCAACATGGATGCAACTGCGCTTGTTGAGAATAGAACAGGATGAAATATGGTCACGGAATCGAGCCTACTGAGCTATCTTCTTGTTTGGGGTATTCTTCAAGTCCTTTGCGGTTTAATAATAATCACGTGTAGTCACCAAAAATATTAACAACAATCACATTTACAGTCACCAGGCTTTCACAACGAATATTTTTTCAAAATAAAAACGAGAACATTATGAAACATAATACAGCGGCCTAAAAATGTGGTCCCAAGGTTTTTTTCTAAATTTTTTGCACTCTCAGTTCTTTAGTTATAGAGCCATCAGAGTTATAACAACTGAGGAACAGATCTCCGTAGTGATGAAATATTTGTAGGCATTTCTCCTTGTTCGGGATGACGCAGCATTTTTTATATTTCACTGCATTTGACGGCTCATTTTAGATTCTAGTGAACACTTGTCAAATATCCACGTGACTGAATGACCTTTTTTTACACATCGAGAGAAATGGCGGGATTTAAAAAAAAATCATTTTATGAAATAAGAAAATTGTCTCATTTCAATTGGGAGCCTGGAACATTTCCATTTCCAGCAAAATATTTATTCAAGTACTCGTTCTCTTGGAAATATTTCCGCAAGGTTCTCTCAAGATCTCAGTGTGAGTCAAGAAACTGCATCTATTCAAATGCATTTTTTATTATGATAAGAACGAGGTATTTAAGGACGAGAAATGATAACAAGGCTCATTTGATGTTCAATAACGCAGGGAGGACGAGTTCTGCTGGAGCGAGGGCATCGATCTGCGACACTTTCTTAACCGCTCATGTCGGGATCAACGTCAATTGTCTTAGTTGTATTGTAATTATTAAAACTTCCACAAGCAAAGTATTTTATTATATTGATTAAAGAACAATTTCATCACGAAATAGGAGATTGAGTTCTACAACAGCAATTCTTTCAATAAATGCAATTGCATGAATCCTGCTGTGGTTGCATGTCCCTTATATAACACGTCAAATTTATTCCTTAAATGAAATTTTCTCAGTTATTCTCAGAGTAATCTTCAGGCTAATTCTGGAAGCAGTTCTATAGCGTTTCATTAAAGCTTACGTCAGCAATGATGCCCACAGAAGAATGCAGCAATGCATTTGTTTCCTCTGTCAGTTGCATTACATAACAAAATAAACAAGGATGTGTTTGGATGTGCACTTCCAGGGACTCATGTGCTGCGTAGGGGATGTCATGCTAGTTTGTTCCGATGACCCTTAGAAATCACACCATGCCCACGCAAGTTAAATAACTGTAGTAAAATATCCCGCACGCGGTATGCGGCATCAGGGATGTGTGTAGTTCGGACTCGATGGATTCCATGCAAATCGAAGAGATCCAATTAAATACTTCAGAATAACTGGAATTGAAATGCTGTGTGCCTCAAATGAAGCGTCGAATGGAAAATTGGGCGAGAAGGGCGCTATTGAGCAGCTCTCGAGCACAGAATTAAAACGCCGAATTGGCCCTTAATGAAACCTTGACTTGTTAATTGAGGTCCACCGCTAATTCGCCCACGTTGGTATCGAGTGCTGCTAGTGAGTTCCGATATCTAACTGGATGCGCGATTGTGGAAAGTGGGGTGGAGTGGCAATGGATCTGGTATAGCATTGCGCATGTAGCAGTACATAGCGAGGATAGTTCTTCGAGCATATACCAGGTGTGTGGCTGGTATGCTACTCTGCAAGTCGGAGGTGTAGGCACAGCGAGTTTTATGCTCCTTGCGAATAGCGCGGATGGTACGAGTACTTTGGGAAAATAGCAGCGGCTCTGCAGTGCACCTCAATTAAAAACCAATCACTAAATCAAAGTGAAAATTCGTTAGCAAAAAGTAAGGTTTAAGGCTTTGAAGTTCATTATGAAACCATGCTTATCAAATTTACAGTCATCTTCAATGACTTAGCAAAGGTGCATTCGTCCTATTTCTCAGGAGCACCCGTTTGGTCCAAGTATAATACGTCATTTCATAAAACAAATATTAGATTGAAGTATTAATTCAGTTGCGTCGACTGAGTATTTCTAGATGAATTAAAATACTGTATTGGAAATATGTAAGTTTTGTAGTTAAAGTAATATAAGGTTACTGTTTACCAGCATCAAAATGATAGTCCGCAGATTCCTAAAGATTTTTCTTGGCAGGTTAAAAATCTCAAAGATATTTGGTTTTATTATCATATGTATGTTAAGCGAGTAAGAAAAAGCTTAGCGGAACCTTAACATAATGTGTCACGATGAACATAGCGTATCACCATAGCATGTCGAGGGTCGCCCCAAACTTGTACATTTCGGTGCAGTAACCAGGGAGAACAAAAGCGACCAACTTACATCTTTGTCCATTCAATTGAGCGTCGTTTTCCAGCAAAGACTCGACAATTTCCGTCCCGTGTGTTTTAGCTTATTTGTATTCTGCGCAGATCGAGCGTAAATTCAGTATTCCCGAGACACCCCCGCGCGTCCGGCGCCATGAATAAGACCGTATCCCACCTTGACCCTCACTTGATTGTGATAGAGCGCAGGATGCCGCAGGGAGGCCGATATCACGCGATATAGCTCAGACACAGAGCATTGATACGTATTTCTTGTATAGCTGTGCTTTTTTCAGGTTTCTGGGTACCAGAGAACTTTTGTCGCGCTTCATGGAAAACTTGCACTCAGGTGCACTGGGTCCTGCAACTATGAGGTTTTTGTTATTTGCTACTTACGCCTGCGATTCATTTGCAGAAGCTGAAAATTTTCCTATTGAGGAAACTGGCACATAAATTATTGTAGCATTTTTGCTCGTGAAAGAATTCGGTTCCTGGGAATTGCTACTGAAACAACGGGGTCGTCAATGATCTTTTCGAAAATCCGTCAGTTGAAACCCACGTCACAGGGATGAAAATAAAAAATATGTAAGACGAACCTATAAAATATAATCCCTGAGTACTGAAAAATTTCCTGACCAAGGAAAAGGTGAGAAAGATTGAGAGAGAGAGAAACGAAGAGAAAAAAGTCGTGAAGTTTGTGTGTTATTCCTCACAGCACTTCAGCATTCCTTGGAACTTCTCCACAAAATCAGTCCAACTTGTAATTGAGTTCATTCAGAGGGAGAAGCATGCAGCCTCTCACGTTGGCCCGCTCCGCACTCTCGGTCACAACGCACGAACAAGTATGTGCGGGCGTCGACAGCGGTAAATCGTCGTTCAAATCAAGCCGCGCACGAAGCTGAATCAGAGAGACCCGCACCTCAAACTTTTCACCATTGAAAGAGTTAGAGTTTTCAAGACTGCTAACTGTGTCATTCAATGGAGAAAATTTAAAACTGAAATGAGAAGTACGGAACGAAGTGGCATGGGAAAATTTTACATTTGATAATTTTCCTTATTGACAAAAATTCTCGAGATATGGACGAACCAGTAATTTACCAATTGATAGATTAATGCCATTTTAAAACTGGTTGGTGTATTAAACACCAACCAGTTTAAAGTTTAAACACCACCAACCTGTAAACTTGAATGAAACTTACACGTAGGGGAAAATTAAACATCACTTGAAGCGAAAATCTAATTTAATTCAAGACGGATACAAAATTAAACCGCTTTTGATTGACGTAAATACTTTCCAATCGTTCTCAAGTTTACCGCAAGAAAGATTTCAGAAACTCTACAAAGAACTTTCTTTGTACAACAAAAACTTTCTCTGGGCTCATGGGCAGCAGCTTTAACTGTACAAACCAATTGAACAATCATAGCGAGAGCTCTCCAGTCAGCATTTGATCTTGAAGCCCTCAGCTAAAATGAACGCAAAAATTCGATTGTGTCCGTTCCAGCAGGCCTGCTTGCTGGGCTGGAGTGTTCATAATTATTCACCGTTCAGGAAACAAAATTTGTTAATTAACGTTCTTCATGGAACTTCCATTTCAATTTTGGACTTGAATTTAAAGCGCTTTGTTGCATCTTCAGTTGTCGCGCTCATTTCAATGTTTTCTTCGAGTTTGCTGTTTTCTGGCATTCTTGTTGTGTGGCCAAGTCGTGTGTCGTGCCTAATCAAGTCATGTGTTGTGTCTAACCAAGTCGTGTGTTGTGTCTAACCAAGTCGTGTGTTGTGTCTAACCAAGTCGTGTGTTGTGTCTAACCAAGTCATGTGTCGTGTCTAACCAAGTCGTGTGTTGTGTCTAACCAAGTCGTGTGTTGTGTCTAACCAAGTCGTGTGTTGTGTCTAACCAAGACGTGTGTTGTGTCTAACCAAGTCATGTGTTGTGTCTAACCAAGTCATGCGTTGTGTCTAACCAAGTCGTGTGTTGTGTCTAACCAAGTCGTGCGTTGTGTCTAAAGGCCTGTTGACACGATCATTGAGTGCACGCGTGAGCAGGGAAGAAAAGCGTAAGCCCCGCCCACTTGCTCTCGCTTCAGACGCATTTACTGTTGAATGACAATGCTTATTTTCACAGCGCTGGCCAGAGCTCGTCAGTGTCATTACAGACGCACTGTCATTGAGCATGTAAATGAGCCTGAAGCTAAAGCAAGTGAGCCGGGCTTGCTCCTTTCTTCACTGCCCACGCGTGCACTCAATGATCGTGTAAACAGGCATTGACAGAGTCGTGTGTTGTCATGTCATGGCTGATGGTTCGCGGCTGCCGCCCCTGCAGTGTGCAGAATTAGGGTTATTGTGTCTCACAAAGCTTGCAGGGCTTATTTTACAAAATCATTAATCTATGAAAATTATTTTTTGTTTTTTTGCGCAAATGGTGAAAGATTTAAAAAAAATGAAGTTCACCCTGAAGAATTTTTCCTCAGATGTTTTGAACGTAACAACACACAAATTGAAATTATCAAAGAGTTGCATAATTTTTGGAACATTTTTCAGGACTTTTATAAGATACGATGTATTATTGTACAATTTGGAGGTTTTACCTACCCATTTTAATGAGTGCCCCTGGATTTTGATCAGAGCATAGTGTAACCAGCAGCAGGTTTTACTTCTAGACCCACAGCAACGTTAAGCTCAGAATAATTATCACTTCCGTACCTCCCATTGTAATTACAGAATAAATGCTGGCATCGCCCTCACGAAGCTGTCCTGTAGAGATAATTGGGTTCCTTCAAGCAGGAGTCATTTCAGGGCAACATTCTCTCGTAAACATTTTCAGTTGTACCGGGAAAGGAAGCATGGGATTAACCTCCTAGAAGCATGTAAAAATATTTAACAAAACTTCTCGAGATGTGGACGAACCTGTAATTTACTAATTGATAGATTAATGACATTTTGAACTGGTTGGCGTTTGATGCTGTAAACTTGAATGAAACTTATGCGATAGAAACACGTCTTTCAAATCTCACGTTGAGAATACTTGCAACAAAATTTAGGGAACTTCAATGATTTTTCATCCTATAAAGAGTATGCTGGATGAAAAATCCAGATTATTAGCCATTCAATCCATGGTGTAATCGCTCATTGACTACTGCAGCCTAGTATGGGGAGAGTTACCTCAATACCTTCAAAGGGATTTACAAAAATGTTTAAACTTCGCAGCCAAGGTTGTGTGCAACGGTAATTTCAGAAGAAGTGATCACGTAACTCCTCTCCTCAATAAACTCGGTTGGATTCCTATTCAAGAAAGGCTCCTCATGCAGAGGGCCCAATACGTATTCTTCTCGTTGTACCTTCTCAGAGCAATGCTGAAATAGTGAGTTTCCATCCACCCACTGTAACCAACCAAAAGCCGAACAGAAACAACAATGTCTTAGTCAACTATCGTTCATCTCACATAGGGCAGAAGGTTCTGTCAATATCAGGCGCCTTACTGTGGAACAAACTACCCCTGAGTATTAAAATCCCTCAAAGACCTAGAGAATTTAAAGCCAAAATAATTCGTCATCTTGAGTCTCAACGATAATTCTTCGTTACAGAACATACTGAACACGTATTGACGAATCTCATTTGCCTGGTATCTCCATTGCTGAATACTCTCCCTCGCTCATTTTTTTATGATTCAAGACATCACACAACAGTTTGGAATATTTGCGTAGGGATTATGATTTGATCGCCTATACGCTGGGATTTGCAAACATGATCATTTGTATATGTGTGTACGTATATGTGTGTATGCGCGCATATGGGTGTGCATTTGTGCACATATACCTGTGTGTACTGGACAAGCAACTGGTAAATAAACTTTGAATTCCAGCCTTTTTTCTCACTCTCAACTTCTAACACTACCCAACACATCATTTCATTCTATTATTGTAGAGCAATCCCAAGCTTAAATGTCTTTTACATGTAAAATGTGGTACCTATGTATGTTTATCAATTGCAGACATTTTGCGCCATGTTTCAAAGATGACGTGATTTTTTTCTAATATGAAACCCTTATATAGGACACTCATGTTTTCTTTCTTATTCACGTCCAAAAATGCTTTTGTTAGGCTAGTGTAGTGCAATTATCATATCATCTCTTACGCTCTAGAGTATATTATAACAACCGCACCTATATAAGCCTCACATATTTATGGAAATATTCTGTACTTGGGGACCGTTGTAGAGCAATCGTTTTCAAACTTCTAACTCAGGTAGACTGTTTTATGCCACTATTTCTAGGACGGAAATTTCATAAAATTCAGGCCGTAATAAAAGATTTTTCTCGGAGTCCCTCGATTGGAATGCTAGTTTTTACTGACTAGTTCACGCTGATATTTGCGCACATGCTTACTTGTGGATATGTGTACGTGTGCACGCTATGCTTGCGTTGCGTAGATGGGTGAATGTGTCACCACGTAATACTTCATTTCACTTCATTATTATTTACAATTTACAATTTCTAATGAAAAATTGTAACGATGTCTAATTAAATATTGTATCGCAAATTACTGGTTCATAAAAAATATATATATACGTATTCGTTGCGCGATCACCCACATATGAAAAATCAGACGCTTATGAACCAGTAATCTTTTCGATACAATATTTAATTAGACATCGTTACAATTTTTCATTAGAAATTGTAAGCCGCAACACATACTGAAAAGCTGTCACGAATTTCCTTTGCTCATTATCATATATTTCAGAACATCGCACAGCATTTTAAAGAACGCGTATGTCTTGTGATTTCCTGGATGCATAGAAATGTATTTGTGTATATTTACGTGTTAGGTGTATGTATGTGGACGTATTTGTGTATATATTTACATGTATATATGCACATGTGTGTACTAAACCGACAACTGGCATTTTTAACTAGAGATAATGGTCTCTTTCTGTTCACACTCAATTTGTAACATTACCTAACTCGTCATCTCTTTATTATTGTAAAGAATTAACGTAAAAAACTATACATTTGTTTCTGTGATCATCCATTTATATTTAAATGAAATGCTTATCAACTAATGATCGTTATGTTAAAATGATTAAATTAGAAATACAAAACTCGAATTTTCGTGTTCCTCTTGCTTATATATGTATGTATTTATTTTTTTCACGCTTTCCTTGAAATAACATTTTTGAACATCGGCCGAAACAAGCGATTCATATAGGATTTCCTGGCTTCAAGAATTGCGAAGTTTTATGTAATGTATTTGTAAACTGTCAAAAGTCATGAAGTTGTTTTATCTCTGAAAATTATCCTTACATGTATCATCAAATGTAGATTTAGCAAGATTAGGAGTACATTGCCCTCAATTATTTTTTGACTAGTGACATGGGTATTACAATACTCGTGTGTGTGTATTATCTAAGTGTATTAGCTTTAAGATAATTTAAAAACCAATGATGGTAATTTTGTACCATCTCTATTGGAAATAAACTGTTTTTCCTTTTTCTTTCTCATTGGTTCATTTAATTATAGACAGGAGTGAATTTGTAAGTAATATCTTGTTTAATTTTGCAGTCCGTGGGGATTATCATCTTCCTAACAATGTTCAATTATGAGGCAACCCCCATTCTGGTTATATTTTTGCTGATGAAATAGGCTAATTTCTAGGAAATCTTACTTTTAGAATAAAAAGGAAAACCAACGAAGCGAAGAATATCTTGAAGCCTAGAAATCAGCCTAGCCTATTTCATCTATTTTATTGAACAGAGACGGATTTCCATCTCTTTGGTGCTTTAGAAAGCATGAATTCGAACTAAGAAAACGTGACGAGATCCAATGTGACATTGATTACCTTGAAGTGTGCCTAAATTACAAAATTATTCCCAAGTTCCTATCCATAAAGTAGGACAAAAAATTTAGGAACGCTCTTCGCTTTGTATATAGTGACAATTAGGACTCATGAAAAATGAAATTAGGTTTACGAAACGTGAATTGGCAAAGCGAAACACGTCAGTCGACCAGTGCTTCCTCACCCTGAAATCTAATATAAGAGCCATAGATCTATCTTACATTAAACTGTGGTCACAACGAAAGCAAAAAAGTTTTATAGCTAAAGTGAAGGAAGTTCATCAACGGAAATTGTGTAATTTAGGAGTGTGCGAAATAAAAAATTTACAAGATCCTCAGAAGGTCATCCACCACATCTCCAAACGGAAATTAACAAACGAAGAAACAAGAGTGTTGCTGCTCGGCCTGGATTTCGGACTACCCATATGTAAATTGAATTACTTCATATTTTTCTTGATCTATGAAAAGCTCTACAATGTTTTGTCCAAATAGAACATTTATGAACGGGGTATAAATTCATTGGTTACTTTACGAAATGAGCTCAAATGTATTGCTACAAAACATTTTTATACTTTCAATTCTTTATAGAGTGTATGTCCGGTGGTGACTTTGCAATATTACGAACCCTTTCAGAAGATGAATCTAAATATGTCACAAACTTAGACATAGAAAAAGGTGTCGCTATTTTAGACAGAATATACTACGTGAATGAGCGGGAATCTATTTTGAGCAACTCTTCAAAATTTGTAGCTGTGAGCCCGATTCTGCTACCTACAACCTAACCAAACCAACCGTTGACAGCCGCGGAAATGCGGCGAACATGTCAAACAATTCGTTTGAATTTGTTAAATCTTTGAATTCTATTTCTAATAAAAATTCTTTTGTTATGTTTAGCTTGGATGTTAAATCTTTGTATTCCAAAATACCAGGTAACGCGGCAATTTCAATTATTTCAGATGAAATTTATACAGAACTCTCAACAGCCCATGAAGGTTTGTCCAAAGCAACTATGAGAAAATTGCCCGAATTGACACTTCAAGATTCATTCTTGAGGGTAATGATAAAATTTGTTAACAATTTGATGGTTTGGCAATGGGATCTGCTTTACCCCCCCCCCATTGTAGCTAATATTTTCTTTAACAATTTTGAATATAAGTTTTTGAAACCATCTCCAGATAATTTTACACCCGTGCTCTATCGGAGATACTTTTGTCATACATTTATCCTTTTCAAAAATAGCCAAGATTCTGAACAGCTCTTTTAGTATTTTAATTTAAGTCAAAGGAATGTTAAATTTACATGTGAATTAAAAATGATTAATGAATTGCCTTTTCTAGACGTGAAAGATACAAGAGCTGAAAATCATTTTATAACTTTAGTGTTTCGAAATGCAGCTTCTACTGGATTGGGTAAGAACTTATACAGCAATATGTTCAATAAATATAAAATTTCACGGACAGTAACATTAATTCACAGAGCTTTCAAATATCTTTTTCCTGTAAATCGTCCTATTTAGAAAAAAATTATTTAAAAAAAATTCTGTTCAAATAATTGCTCGAAGAATATTTTTACTAAGGAGTGAGAAAAATTTTTGGTGAGAAAGTTCACTTAGAAGCAAGGAGTTCTCACCGTGCCGAAGTTATGCTTATATTTTCAGCTACCTTTTACAGGAACCCTTACAGAGAAAACGAAAAATGAAGTTTTAGGGTACCCACACACGAGTGACTTTTTATTGTCAGTCGTCACAACAAAATATTGTCACAATAAAAAAATTGTCGCAACGAAAAGTTGTCAGTACAAGCCACCGGATGGTGGCAAATATCGTTTAGTGTCACCATGGAAACTGTGAATGTGGCAATGTCAGACCACTCTAGTCTGGAAGACACTGAAATACCACGACAGGATCGTCAGATAAAAAAATTTGCCATCCCCATTTTGAGTACATTGATCATCATAAAAATGCCGAACACAGTCTTTTTGTTTTTTAAAATAATGAATTTATTATTCATATGTGAAATAGGTTGTTTCGCCGAGCCATTTAAGAAAATCTTAAACGCCTTACAGTTTATTAATGCACTACACTGCCCCAAAACAAGTCAAATTTGCAAAAATCTGGAGTCAACAAGCCAATCGGGCAACCTGCGACCGGCTGGGTGCTAAGTGGCAGCAACTAAAAGTTGTCCGTGTGCGATCTCCCATTTTTTAAAATTACGTTCTCTATCGCCTGCAAAAGTTGCCGACAACTATTGTGTTATCAGAGAAATTGATCCGGTCGCAACCACTTCACAGCTTTTCGCTGTCGACTCACGAAAAGTTGTCCGTGTGCGGGCAGCCATTGAAATGCATGCTTTCTATTTTGGACAATTTTTTAGTTGTGGCAACTGACAACAAAAAGTTGCTCGTGTGCGGGTACCCTAAATCCTTGTATGGACTTCAAAAATGATAGGAAAATCGGGTCCTTTGAACGAAGGAATACTCCAGATGTGATGTTGCGCATCTCAATAACGACCATGTCTTTATAAACACAAATTTTGAATTCAGCCTCAAATTTGTCTGATCTCTCCATTTAAGAATCGATGTATATTCTAAAAACTGTTCTTCAATAAATGAATGTGACACGGCGGTCAAGCTTTCCATTGTTTTGTTGAAATTTTTTATAGTTTTCATTTTAGTCTTGTCTTTTTGATGTCAATGTTCTATTTTCGGTTTATTCAGAAAAATGAGAGTTCAGAAGAATTTTTTTTTTTAACCATTGATTTTTGATTCTCAGAGCACTGACGATGTATTTATTGTAATTCGAAACGTTTGTTTTTATCATGATATTCTTAGCTGTTTCGGCTTTCTTTTTATCCATTCCTTGATCAATTTTGAGATCTTTTAAAAATTCATTTTCACATTGTTCGTAAGGCCGCCGTCACACGGAGACCAAATGGTAACGTTTCATCATAATCATCTACAGTCAGCGGCATTGGTCCGTCTGTCCAGGGCCACGAAACAATCAGATTTCAGCCTTAGTTTGACTAATCTGGTCTCAAACTGAGGCTGAAATCTGACTGTTTCGTCGCGCTGAACAGACCGACCAGTGCCGATGACTGTAGATGATTATGACGAAACGTCACCCTTTGGTCTCCGTGTGACGGCGGCCTAACGGATGTTCTTCGAGCCAAGTTGAGTCACTCAAATTTCTTCCGAGATGAATACTGACTCTGATTAGGTCCTCAATGCTTTTAACACGGTAGTTGCTGAAGGCTAAATTTAAGTTTAATATTCAACTCGAAATAGAGTTCGAGTAAACTTTAGACATCAATTTTTAAAATGACGCACGTTAAATAGATCGTGCTTTCAGTTAGTTTTCATTGGGTATTAACAAAATTGAGTTTGTGACTGCTGGTCGGTTTGCAGCATCATGAAAATCCCCTCAGTGACTACCGGTGGGTCACGTCGCAGTCGAAGTGTGGAATCGCAAAAATAAATGATCCTCCATAACATTCCCGAGGAGGAGAATAAGAGAATCAAGATTCAGGAATAGTAGGTTAAAATGTAAATATGTACAAATGTATCTAATTCAGGTTTTGAAATAAAAATGAAGTTTCCGAACGCAAACACTGGTTGTCTCTAATAATTTGGCCCACTTTTGTCTCTCAACTAGATACCAATGTTTTGTTTTATGCAATTATTGTTAAAATTTTAGGAGTATGCCAAGAATTCAATTCATTTCGAAAATCGTTCCTTCGTATGATCTTCGTTTTTAGAATTAGACATGCCATTTTGTGCTTCTGGTCTTTTGTTTCAATGCGTCTCTCAACTCACTTAAATGAGCATGTACAAAATTCATCCGCTCAAAAATTTCATGAAAACGGTAGTTGAAAAAGAAATAATTTAATTTTTTTCAATTCATGAGAGAAAATTGATAAGTTTTCATATACGCAGCACATAATATTTCATTACTTTAGGCTAAATATTACATTAAAAAAAAATTCTACAAGAGCTAATATTTTGGTACGCCCTGTGCATTGGTGGACGGCAGCTTACACTGAAACTCATGCTAGATATTCAGGGAAGTGTTCTCATTTTAAATACCAGCAAAGTTTATTTTGGTCTGAGACTGGGCTTTTGTTTATACGAATAGGGATTTTCTGTTATGGTACTAGGTTAAAGTTTACGCGAATAGGGACTAATAGAGTTTTTCTGTTGAGGAACTGGGTTTTTGCTCATTTAAATAGGGATTTCTTGTTAAGGTACTGGGTTTTGTTCATGTAAATAGGGTCCAGGTACTGGATTTTGTTGGTACAATAAGGGTTTTTCACTACAGTGCTTAGTTTTTGTAAAAACATGGATACAATTATTTTCTGTTGTTGTAAATTGTTGTGTCCTTAAATACAGACTTTTCAAGCCGCAGTGATAGTTTGTAGATTAAAAATTTTGTACACTTTAATGAAGTGCTTATGTTGAAGTTATGGGTATTTCTGTACCTTTAACATCTTCAACTTTTTCCTTCGAATAAAGATCTGATCCATGGACAGATTATCGTAGTCAATGACCTCTCGAAACATGGAAATAGTTCAAATCTTCTTCGACGCCTCCAATCGAACGTCGAAACTTTTCCACCCGCCGATGTCAGGCAGACGTCGGGTGATTTGTTAGGAAAATTCTTTACTTTGTTTCATCAGGAGTTGCGAAGGCCTTTTGATTCTGAGGTGGAGAGAGATTAATACAGGAGCTATGAATATAACCAACTCCGTACTGAGCACTGAAACTGCTGCTATACATAACATCATTGCCACAGTACACAATGACGCTGCCACAGTAAACAATGACACTGCCACAGTACACAATGACGCTGCAACAGTACAAAATGACGCTGCTACAGTACACAATGACACTGCCACAGTACACAATGACGCTGCAACAGTACAAAATGACGCTGCCACAGTAAACAATGACGCTGCAACAGTACACAATGACGCTGCCACAGTACACAATGACGCTGCCACAGTACACAATGACGCTGTCACAGTACACAATAACGCTGCAACAGTACACAATGACGCTGCTACAGTACACAATGACACTGCAACAGTACACAATGACGCTGCAAAAGTACACAATAACGCTGCCACAGTACACAATGACGCCGCCACAGTACACAATGGCACTGCCACAGTACACAATGGCACTGCCACAGTACACAATGGCACTGCCACAGTACACAATGACGCTGCCACAGTACACAATGAAGCTGCCACAGTACACAATGGCACTGCCACAGTACACAATGGCACTGCCACAGTGCACACTGGCACTGCCACAGTACACAATGGCACTGCCACAGTGCACAATGGCACTGCCACAGTACACAATGACACTGCCACAGTACACAATGGCACTGCCACAGTACACAATGACGCTGCCACAGTACACAATGACGCTGCCACAGTACACAATGGCACTGCCACAGTACACAATGGCACTGCCACAGTACACAATGACGCTGCCACAGTACACAATGGCGCTGCCACAGTACACAATGACGCTGCCACAGTACACAATGACGCTGCCACAGTACACAATGACGCTGCCACAGTACACAATGACGCTGCCACAGTACACAATGACGCTGCAACAGTACACAATGACGCTGCAACAGTACACAATGACACTGCAACAGTACACAATGACGCTGCCACAGTACACAATGACGCTGCCACAGTACACAATGACGCTGCCACAGTACACAATGACGCTGCCACAGTACACAATGACACTGCTGTATCGTAATTGTTGAAACAGTCTGTCATCGTTTCCTTGTCGATGGTTTATATTTTTCATCATCGCACAAAAACTTTTAAAAATCGTCCGCATGGTACATGGAGGGCAATTTTCAGGAAGTCATGGTTCCCTCTGTCAAATGATAGTGGAGTTGACATCCCTGCGAAGGCACCCATAGTCTTGCACCCAGGCACCCATGTCTTGCGGCCCAGTGTTTTGTAAGGTTTTAGTCTTTGAGCATTGGATTGCCTGTCTCTTTTTCCTATGAGGAATTCAAATGATAAAGAAATGCGTATTCGTTGATTTCCTCTCTGTAAGCATTCAGAAAAACTCCTTGACTTGGCCTCATCATTTACGCTTAATGACGGAACCTGAAATTGAAATCAACGAAGAGAGAAAATTACAATTTCTTTTCTGAATCAGAAAATTTGGGATTCGGATTTTTAATTGAAAATTGTATTTTTGTACCGTCTATGAGACTTTTAGAATTAATTTCTCTTGAAGCTATGAATTAATAACTAGCATTTAGCCTGAGCATAAATCGAATCCACCAGGAACCCGTGAGCTGCGGCGATATTCTATGGGAACTAATTAGGAGCTTCAGAGTAATCAAATTCCAGCGTCATTCATTTGAGGCAAATTGAAGCAAGAGAATTTCAGAGTTCATGTGACTGATGGTCGCTTCATTAAGGGATGCGATGCTTGATGTCAAGCAAAGCAGCGGGGGCTTGAATGCAATTTTGGTGCCTCAAACTGCGCTGCTTAGCAGTTTGGTAAGAACTCTGTATCTCGTTTATTTATTTTTGTCCCTATGTCCCTATTACTGCAGCTCCTTTATTTATTGATGTCCCTATGTTAATTTCCTGCAGCGCGGACATTTATTGATGACACTGTGTTAATTTACTGCAGCTCCTTTATTTATTGATGTCCCTATGTTAATTTACTGCAGCTTCTTTATTTATTGATGTCCCTATGTTAATTTACTGCAGCTTCTTTATTTATTGATGTCCCTATGTTAATTTACTGCAGCTTCTTTATTTATTGATGTCCCTATGTTAATTTACTGCAACTTGCTAGTTAATTGGTGTCCATTTGTGGATGTACAGGAGCTTATTTGTTCATCGGTGTCCCCATTTTAATTTATTGCAGCTCACTTGTCCCTGTGGTGTTTTACTGTAGCGTTTCTATATATTGGTGACACTGGGCAAATTTTCTGTCACTTTATTATCAGTGCGCCTATGTTAATTTACAGTTGCTTCTTTATTACTGGCGTCCCTACATTTATTTACTGCTGCTCCTTCTCCATTATTTATCGGTATCCCTGTGTCAATTTATACTAACTCTTTTTCTATTAGTGTCCCTATGTTAATTTACGGTTTTTAAATCAAAGCGTTTTAAATTTGTAATAAAGTTCTGACAGTATTTATGGGTCATACATTCGCGAATAGCTCGTGTTTTTTTTTCGCATAGTTTCATGGACTTATATTTTGTATTTATTAATTGTGTCATGTTTCATTGATAAAATATAGTCTGACATCGTCAGGTTTCGACACATAAACGGAGGCGGGTGAACATGCATTCGATCAAAATCTAATGATGGCATGTTCCTAGTAATCTTTTATCCACTTCAGCCACGAGTATTAAAATTATGATTAATTCATGGAAAATATTGAGCTACTATTTTACACGGCCCGTCAAAAATGACGGGATTAGATATTTTCTTTAGACAAATCTTGCAGATTTGGACGGTAAACAAATATATCCATCCTAATCGTACCCGCGATTAAAATATTCTTGTACTTGTGCACTCGCGAAACTCGTATCACTGATACGGTCATTAGGCATCCTTAAGAGCGTGACAGAGACACGGACCAACCAAGAAGGACCAATTAAGTTAATGCGTTCAAAGAGATTCCCATTGCAATAACATCGGATGAATAGTACAAGGTGGCGCATAAGTCACGCACCCTTATTTATTATCTCAATGTACACTGGGTATCTGTAGACAGGATACGACATGTAAATAAACTTTAAGAGTTCCTCTATCGCTTGCAATTAACCAAATCGTTATACCTTTCATAGTTTATTTATCATTAATTTTTTGAAAGGGTGCGTTACTTATGCGCCACCCTGTATATAGTATTGATGATTATCCCCGATCTACACCTTTTTCACTTCAAATTAATCCGAGTCAAGTTCAATTTAATCCGAGTCAAAGGCAAATTAATCCAAATCAAATTGTTCTCACAGATATTCTTCCACTAAACATTTTGCGGATTAGTGCAATGTTGCAAGTTTTATGACAGATACTGTAGCTTCAGTAAAATTTACACTCCTTAGGCGGACTATCATTAAGAATTTAAAGACGAAGAATACAGCACGGATAGGTAACATTTTTAATATGAAATTACGAAGCTAAATATAAAATATCTGAATTAGTCAATTTTAAACGTTTCGGAGACCACCTCCATCTTCAGTAAGTCTGAAAAAAATAAAAACCAAAAGTGGTTAGTTCATGACAAAAATAGGGGGAGAGAAAAAAATCTATACAAAAATTTCTAAAGGATATGAACTATTAGCATTATTTAAAAGCGGCTTCTCTTTTGCAATGTGAAGGGATTCTAAAATGCGCAAATCTAACTCGTTAGGTGCAGAGCATAAAATAGAAAAATTGTCGTCTGAAATACGGCTGCCACACTGTTCGGTATGAAGGCGGATTGATGAATGAGGAGGTTGAGCTCTCCCGGTACGACCTTTAGCTCAACCTTTAGCTCAATCAATTTAATTAATTTAATTTAATTCAATTTGGGCTCAATTTAGCGACCTTCAGCTCAATCGTACCGGGAGACCTTTAGCTCAACCTCCTCATTCATCAATCCGCCTTCATACCGAACAGTGTGGCAGCCGTATTTCAGAGGACAATTTTTTTATTTTATGCTCTGCACCTAACGAGTTAGATTTGCGCATTTTAGAATCCCTTCACATTGCAAAAGAGAAGGCGCTTTTAAATAATGCTAATAGTTCATATCCTTTAGAAATTTTTGTATAGATTTTTTTCTCTCCCCCTATTTTTGTCATGAACTAACCACTTTTGGTTTTTATTTTTTTCAGACTTACTGAAGATGGAGCTGGTCTCCGAAACGTTTAAAATTGACTAATTCAGATATTTTATATTTAGCTTCGTAATTTCATATTAAAAATGTTACCTATCCGTGCTGTATTCTTCGTCTTTAAATTCTATACTGTAGCTTTATCTACTACCAAGAATAACCGTCGTGTGTTTATATATTTATTTATATTTTTCGAGACACACTCTTAAGAATAGATGGAAGAAATTAGCACTGGCGGTCTTGGTTTCACTTCAGTGGAAAATTAATGCACTCATTTTCGCTGTACAAGTGTTCTATAATAATTTACTTTCAAAAAAATTAGAAAGACTCAGATCTTTAGATACTCGAATCTACGAGTATGCTCGGTATTTAGATACTCGAATCGTATATCGTGGATACCGAGTTCGGTGGGGTTTTGCATATTACAATATACTTACATAAGCAGTTGATTTCAGTAATGCTGAATTTCTGTATCTAGGATATGACACGAATGGCTATAACTATGATTTAATTAGATTGGAGCACTCTTGCCAGTTTTAAAATAAAAGTGATAGTAAAGATAACTGACGTGAAAATCATTTCAATAACTAAACGTTTCGGCTTTAAGCTCAAGCCATTAATTATCAACACCTGTAAAAGCGAATTGAAATACAGAAAATACGACATGACAAAAAGACAGAAAAAAAACTTAAAAAAGTACAAAAAAGGGAATGGAGAATGGCCATAACTACTTCCTTTGCGGCTCAAAATACTGTATTCTGAGTGTTTATTACAAGAAAAATAAGTTACCTTCGAAATAAGCTTGCGCATGGAAACGCCACTCGAACGAATATTTGTTCAAGAAAGGTATTGCATGCCATCATTTTTGTCGGGCCGTGCGTACTTCGAGGGTTAGTCAAAAAGTTCTCAGACAAATGCCATAATTTTGAACTGAACAGAGATTTACAAGTTTTTACAAGTTGAAACCTTGTCCTTAGAGCTTCCTTGATAACTTGCAGCTTTCTCATCAGTGTATGTCAGGTCAGCATCGAGAGAGGTTGCATCTCAAAATAGTAATTTTCAATCCTTCAAATGGTAAATTTTGAGATCAGAGCAATCATCAAATTTTTAACTAAACTAAATTGGAAAATTGTTAGGATCATCGAAGCTTTACAGCAGGTTTACGGCGACTCTGTACCGTGATGAGCAGTCGTTTATGATTGAATTAAGCGCTTTAAAGAGGGAAGAGTCCAACTTGATGACGACCCACGAGGAGGAAGACCCACCACAGCAACAAATCAAGAAAACATCTCTCTTGTACAGAACCTAGTGGAAAAAACCCCCCCAATTCTATCAGGAAGGCATTTACAGGTGGAAACATAGATTACAAAACTGTATAGACAACAATGGAGCTTATGAAAAAAAATAAGAGTAA
>JACJUY010000180.1:122325-190829 GCA_014220935.1 Platorchestia sp. MABIK | reverse complement strand
TTGGTGCGGTGCGGACACGCTATATACTGTACAGATGCTTGTACAGGTATTGGATTATAAAAATGTTCGTATACCCACACAACTACTGCTAAATACAATTCAGCAATGCTGTCCCAAAGAGTTCATTTGAGTTTTTCATATTTTTTAGTTTCATTTCAAATCCTTAGAAGTGGTGTAAAATTTTTATTGATTTTGTTGTTGCAGTTTCACCTAACAGGAAATGGAAAAGTGTTTACAGAAACTAAAAGAAAGTACGCAAATTACAGCGAAGGAAGTACAATACTTGCGATCACTGCTCTGAAATGGAAGTTTGGACTGAGTTTGATTTGTGGAGTAATAAAAACATCTAAATGAAACTACAATGCTGGGTGTCTTCGATGGTCAAATTTTAGGTGGACAAAGATCAAACTTGAGGATTAGGCAAGAAAAATTCAACTTTTCAACCATGGTCAGGAGGAATAGACAACGCAAAAAGTTCAAATCATGCTATGAATAACGCTACTAACTGACGCCGGTGCAATACTTTTCTTTGCTGAAAAATCTGAGGAAGGAAATTGCGAGCTCCTTCCTTTGAAAGAATTTACCTGTTACTTAAATACTTCACTCATGAAGCTGTGAGCATAATTGACGACAGGCTGGTTTTAAAAACGAGTTTTGTCAACAAAGTTAAGCTCGGACAGCATTTTTGCCTACTTAAGTTCGATTTAATTCATTCACACATTCTGAAAAGAAGGAGGAGGTCAAGGTAATGCTTCCTCCTATAAAGGAGAAGGAAGTTAAGAAACGGTATAAATAAGCCACCCTTCATTAAGAGCACATATATCAAATGGTACGGTGGTCTTTATGGCCTCAGGAAAAATGCAGGAGATTAATTTTTCGTATTTTATTCCCTTTCATATTTCGTAGTAGAGTTAAATGTTAAGAGAGTTTATGCTTGAATACAGTGTCGACTAACGTGAGTTAAATACTCCAACTAGTAGGAAGCTACTGCTTTTTACAAATTCCAATTATAATCATTTTATATACTACGAAGGGAGAAGAATACTCCGTCGTTCAGCGGTAAACTGATATAGCATGTTTTGTGATATCTAATTTTGCATAGTTGATATTATTACGCAATTATATTTCAAAGGAAGTATTTCAGCCACGTAGACTGTCACTGTCTGACGGCTTACATCATTTGATTAATTCTCGTGTGGACTCATCCATGCCACCGTCAGAAATTTCGATGCGTTCACAAGTTTTGAGCTGCGGTATTTCTATAATTTACTGCAAAACAGAGCACAAAAATCTCAATTAAATTTCTATCGTACAAACCTTGCTTGCGATCTACGGACCCGGTTTTCAATCAATTTACCCCATGAATTTATCAATTTATGGCAACGTAAGTTCTGTATAAGTCAACTGGCTACTCTCTGTGTCCTAACGCTTATAAAGTTGTCTTGAAAAAACTTACGCTGACAGCTGTACTACTAAGATATGCTGTTTATTGAAAATAAGGCGCCGTTTATTTTAATTCGATAACTCAAATAGAAACTAGCGGTTTCTGTGGAGTCGTCAACTACCCCTGACCTATCCAAATTTTTTTAACTTGTCGCTTTGTTTCTCTTTTTTTCCAGAGCATCCTAAGGGTATAATTCTTCAATTTTAGTCTATCGGTCTCATGTATGTTATTGTTGAAAAGACTTTCTTTACCAGGAATTGCTGCTAATTAAAATAAATGGTTTATTTTTGTAATTCATCTTGATTCATCAATTTCTCGGATTTTTTTCTTGAGCACTTATGCGAATTGGCAAAGCTTGATGAGGATTTTCAACAAATATTCTTCTGAAATAACAGACTATAAAACGTTTCAAATGTGCTCATGAATTTTTGCTTGAGATATTGTGACCTCTACTGAACTTGATACGTGCATATTTTACGATCCATATTTTTGTTTTTAAACGCATCTAAAATTTTTTTTATTATCACAGGCTTCGAACGCTTCGAATTCGATCGGGAAGCCAACAATTTCTGGGCGCCTCCCAGAGAACTGCGATCTGATGGGCTATAAATGCAGCCGTAAATTTTCTTAATTCTTCCACGCGACCATTATCTGAAAAGCGGCAAGTCTTCTAATTTCGGTCGAGTCGACTGGTAGATGCCAGAGTCTGGACAAAGTACCGCATCTTTGGGTTGTTTCTGCTGCTCACCGAGCAGGTTTTCTACACACGCTGTTTCCAGGCAGGAAACAGAAACCGTAAAGTTGTCCTTCTGTTATCCTTTGCTTCGCTTTAACATAATCTTGTCTTCAACACCCGCATCGAGTGGAGAAATGAGCTCATGAACACACGCTTCTTCCTGCCCCGATGCAAATGTCTCTGTGGAAAATAAGCTCTCCGGATAAAACTGAGTCACCTCTTACTGATGTGATGTAGGACATTCGCGAGCACCAGGCATCAATTCTGTGCAGCACTGAGTTCACAAGTATCCTTGTGTACATCTGGTCGATTTTATACCACTCTTGCATCAATTGATTTTGTACTTTTGCCACAGTACATGTACGATTACTTAGGATTTACATTCATTCATTATCATAATTTAGAACAAGTTAAAAAGTGAAAGACTACTATTTTACATGGACAAACTTTAAAAGTTTTTAAATGAAGTAGTTGGTAAATTTAAAGTAGATAGTTGAAAACAATTTATCTCCAATCAATTTAGTTAGAAAATAGTAATCAGATATCTGACGCGCAGTTTAAGCGATCAAAAATTGTAGGGCAACGTATCGAAAAGTAGAAAAATTAATTACAACGAATTTGGCGTTAACCAAATTAGGACTTACTTACGAGTCATGCTTCCATTTACGTTGATAACCTCAAAATATTTAGCAGCGCGCTTGAATTCAGGGTGACCGAAATGCTCAGGGGATAATTGCTCCAAGCGGTGAAGATAAGGTCAAGATCATTGATGTGTTTACCCCGAATGTGTTTTATCTGAATAACACGAGCGTTACGAAGAAACGGACCTCTGGCCCCGGTTCTCTCCTTTATGCATCGAAAAGAAGAACCGCAACAGAGACTTGTAAGAAACATATCCATCAAACGACAAAGCCTCTTTACGATCTACTCTACAATCCTGCAGAAAAATTTTCACTTCATAAAAACTTAAACGGAAAACAATGGTGTTCCAGCTCGCGTTCATCGCAGGAACGCCGCGAATGATGCTCACCATCGACCTCGATTAAACACCTACCTACACCCTCCAGCTACACACTCATCCCTCTGCGTGCAACTCTCAACAGCAACGCTTCTCGTAAACGGGTTGCCACCTCAAATTGATGCCACATTGTTTTAAAGAATGTTTCCATGTTTCTCTACTTTCTATCATTTAAAATTTCACATAGAAATTGAGCGTAGAATTTGTGCTATTAAATAATTATTCAATCCTTATTAAAGGTATTTCTATCCATTAACATCCACATGAGATCCTAGTTGTCCGTAACATGTTCGTTCTTAGTGACGTTAGGAAAGTGCTGCTCGGGCGCAACCGCGCAAGTATTCATTCGCGCTGGAGATGTGGTCAAGTTAGCATGCTTGCAAGAACAGCTCTTCAGTGATCACCGCTAAATTGGTGGTGATCATGTTTTTTTTTATTTGGATTCAAACCAGTGAAATTGAGCATATTCGGCTCAAGCCGTACTGCAGTGGGTAATTCTTAACAAAGGTTTTGAGGATGAAAAGCTGCACCTCATCTTAATTTCTTGAACGAGACCAATTCAATTAAATGAGCAGCTTCCTCGTTTTCACCTCACGTATCCCATGTTAGAATCCATAAGATCCGTAAGATAAGTTCACATAATTACAATCAGGTCTAATCATGCTCATGCTCAACATCATTTTGAAGTATCGTAAGCAAGCCATCCTTCATCAATTTCAGCACTGAAATAAGTTTTATTTTGCGTCGTTAATTTTAAGGTAGAAAGAAAAAGGAAGAGTTAAAGGAAAAAGAGACGATATCGTGAAATATTACTGACGAAACTGAGAAAACACGAATTACCTTGAAAATACAGCTACGTTGATTTAATCGATACGATTACCTAATCGAATCATTTGATGATACCCCTTATTAAATAAATGATATCATTACATTAACGTGAATTGTTTCATTTTGAGTCAGCTGACAGCGTATACTGAAAATCTCATTGAAATAATCCATAAAAGAGTCTAATTTGAGTTCTGTAAAAGAGACATATATAATATCTGACGATAGAGCGGTGAGGTCGCGAAAACGCAAAAAGAGAGAATCATCACATCTGATGTTACAGCGGGGGAATAATTTCTGTAGGAAATGTGAGAACATCTACGATTGATTCAGCATCAGTGGGATTATAATGACTTAAAATTGTGAAACCTTACGTTATTTACTGTCTTAAATTGCTGTTCAGTGCTCTAAACATTTCTTATTATTTATCCTCAAATGTTCTTTATCAGGTTCAAATCTAAAGGACAGGCTGGAAGATGACGGGAAAGAGGGGCACCTGAAAGAAAGACTTGGTCAGGTGGGTCTTGTGTGTCGCTGGATTAACCTGATGGAAGAACCATCCATCACTACATAAATGAGAGACCTCCATTCTAATGGGTGTTTTTTGCAACACAACATAATCAGTCGGTGTTTGACGTCTCTGCCCAACCTGAAGTTCCATTGGGCCTCTGGAAGAAAAGTCACTCCACCCCATGATGGAACCTTAGTCACAATGCCACGTAAAAAATGTTTCACGAGGCAAATCTCTGTCATGCGAGTAACGTTGGAAGCCCTCAGAACCGTTTTGGTTAAATTTTAGGTTTTCAAAGAACACAAATTTCTTTAATTTTCCGACGTCTCACGTGTGATAATTCCTGGGAAACTCTAAACGGTGTAGTTTGTGATGTTGAAGCAAGCAAGTCATATGTAGACCCTTTTTTATTTTTCAAATTCGCTGCCTCAGATACCGTCTGATGGTTGTAAGATTGCAATCGGCACCCGTGAATGCCTCTTTGATTCTCGAAAGTCGTCCCCAAGCTTGACGAATAACCCTACAGATTCTTTTACTCAACGCTGGTGAATATTTTGTTGCCTATCACTAGATTCTGGTACTCCAGAACTCTGAGGGTCTTTTAAGGAGATACGGAATTACTATTTTACTACATTTAACCTAAGGTGCGGTTGTACGTTGTGACGAACCTAGCTTGTGCAACTCAACAAACTGACCACGTTGGAAAGAGGATAGTTTGCTCGTTTTGGGCACAGTGACACTTTTACACCTTCAGAGGCATCTTGTCAACGAGGTGAAATTGATGAATGTTTCAAAATTCAGACTTCTGTGAGACCTGATCTTCAATTTTAGATCAAAAAGATAGTGGCTCAGTTGCTTCAAATGTGATATTCCAATTCAATTGATTAGACAGAAGTTGGTTGTCTTCTTCATCCATCATCTTTCTCAATGAGTAAATTTCAGTAGAAAAACTTTCATTGGCTTATCATGCAAAAAAACAGTTTTCCAGTTTGCCAAATGATCTTTTAAATTTAAGATCAGGGAGTGTGCGTATAGAATACTGTACGTACGTTTCGAACAGAGAATAACGCAGGAGTTCAGACATGATTTCCAAACCATGACGAATAATTTCGTACGAGGACTTAATCATTTCTGAACTTCTTAGAGGAAGCTAAAAATTAATCCTGGGAGATTGGTGGATGCTTGAATTTTGATTTTGCATATATTTTAGTTACATGTTAGTGCATGTATTGACTTCTCTAATCTTTATTTACGAGTCTGGATCAAGACGTGAATTTATGCATGAAACTTGAATGCTTGTGGGATCCTTATGGGGGATGAAGTTTTAAAACTTTTGGCTCAAATATAATGCATCGAACATGATTCTTAAGTTCACTAGGAAATTATATCAGCAACCATTTTGCCTAAACCATGTGCGTTGGTATGCAAAGATGATCCACTACAAATGTTGAATGATTCTTTCATGATCTCACTTCGTGTAAAGCTGAACCGCCACATCCGATACGAACGAAGCTGCTTTTAGCTGAAGTCTTCTCAGTATTTCTAGTTAAGCAACGGTCGTCGCTGAAATAAAAGTTGGATCAATTGCAGAACTGTATCAAAGTGGAGGAGGGAGACCACTCCGGTTATTGCTGCATCTCTGAATTGCTTGGCCCCAGAGGACCTCATATTGCAGCAAACTTTGCCCATACGCGTATACTTCTCTAAATATACTTGAGAACGAACGGTCCTGCGGAGTTTTCCCAGGAGTCGACGAATCCTTTCAAGCAAATCGAAAGTTTCTCCTCTTGATGAAAAAATGTTGACCATAAGGGTCGATGGACAAAAATTGGGTGCATTTGAGCGTAAAATGTCTCTGATGACAGTAGTGTTGAATAAAAGCAACTTGCTCTATGTGTCCAGCGCAGTTATCCATAAACGGGCTGGAGCAACCTTCAGCATCATTCATTGACCAATTTGAAGCATCATGGCAGAAATTTATGAGAGACGGCTGAAGGGAGAGCAATTTCAACTTCCAAATGGAATTTAGAAGAGTCGAGCAACTTGTGGGAATTTCAAGCACCAGACGTAGCGAAAATCGTTAACTTTTCCGCCAATACTTGCCCTCTGGTTTTGAAAAATCTGAAAAATATGAATCAAGATTTCTTACGGCATTGAAGAGCAAAAAGTAAAATTTTTCTCTGAAATGATAAACCTATTCTAAAGAATGTCTGTTGATCAGATTGAAGGACTCTAACTCTCATTCATTCTGCCTACTTGTGATCAATATGCTTCATTGTATAATTATTGTGCAATCAATGATACTATAATTAATTCTGTCACAAAAATTACGTAGGATTCAAATTTGTCGAATAAAACTAGCATTCCAGATCTGGAGACTTTCTCAAGGTAATTACGAAAGGTAAATCGATCAGTAATAACACAGAGCAAAATTCATCCTCGTAAACTTAGAGTCAAATTCTCTATTTTAAGTTTGGTATTAATAATTAACAAAATTTAACCTTCTCGCAAGCTGTATTGACGATATGGTCTGTCACAAATGTCGATTTTTTGATGGATGCAGCTCAAAAATGAACAAAAGAAAAACTTAGAAAAACGATACAGCGATTTTAGAGGTTAATGAAAGAGGAACTGAAAGTAATGCTAAAAGCTCCAAACGATTGTACATTACAAAACTTTACAGCGATGAAACCTGTTTTTTAGCACGTAAATAGCGTCAATTTAATTAAACTTCAACAAATCTGCATTCTCTTTGCCTGACTCTGTAGCCTACTCCAACTACATAGTTGTGGATTGGCTATTATACCTAAAAGACACTGCTATCATTGTTGGATTACTTGGTTCTCACCGTCCATTGTAATGTTTCAGTGTAATGCAATAAACCGAAATTCACTGCCATGATTTTTGTAGTGATAAATTATAAACAAGCTTTTTGTAAGGTGTATGTATTTGATTTGTTACAGATGCCGATTTTATTAAGGATATCTTGTAGAAATTAATCAAACAAGAAACAATAAAAACGTTCCACTGACTTGCTGATGAAAAAGAAATTAAAAACTCTACAAGAAATAACCTTACGCCACTGCTTAGTGATTTCCAGATTGTCTTGTTTTGATGAACTATGTAAACGAAAATACGGAAATCACTAACCAAATAAACAAGGGAAAATCATTGCTAAAGATATCCTTTATCCAGTTGCACTATAATGCATGGAATTCAAAGCCACTGTACAGTGGCTTAGTGGAAACATCGAATGCAATTCATCTCGATTTGTTTTGAAAATTTTATCACTTATCTGGTAACCGCCTATGTCGACGCAGTACTAAGGTTTCTCTCAGAAGTTAGCCATAATCATCTGGATTATGTCTTGTAGAACATTGATTTGGTGAGTTATTACGAGCTGTAGATCTTTTGTACTTGGCATGGAAACTTATGACTTGTAGAAGATGACCTGGAAAAACGTGGCGTATGAGTTTAGCTGAAAGTCGATAGGCATGCGATATTGTACCATTTTGTTGAAATAATAGATCGTCAGGATCATGATGAATGAGGAAACATGACGAAACCTTAATTAGAAAAACTCAAGTACTTCAGAGTGAAGGCCCCATATATTAGCCTCAGAATGTTTTCTTCTCAGAAGAAAAAGGACTTCATGCGCAGAAATCTCTAACGGCCCACCAAAGCAACCTTCCCACATTGCAGTGATCGTTGGGGCAATTCGCGAATGTCGCTGTCAGAAGAAGATCGAGAGTTTACTTCTTAAACATTAATGATAAATGGAAGTGCGCTTTATCACGGCATATCAAAATTGCTGTTCGAGGAATGCTCTAGAGTCTCAATGGTGTTCTAACCAATAGATATGAGGATTCCATAATCTCTCGTTCAATTCCTCTACATGAAATTTACTTTCAATATGGTCGACAGTTTCAAAGTTTTATGACGCTCTTATATAGTCTTGTTTGTTTATACGCTTGTTTTTCACTTTCCATTCTCTAATTGCAGCAATAACGTATGACAAAATTCAACATCCTCCTTTTAGAAATGATTTATAAGAAAATTCAACATTGTTTTCATATTGCAGACAATTCATGTTTTTCACAATTACGGATAGAAATAGCTCGTTAATTGCACACTCCGTATTGTAGCATTGGCCTAATTTACGTGTTCAGTTTACTAACGATGTTCCCATCGTTTCTTCAGTGAGTAATTTAAGAAATAATTTCCATAGACTGTGAACATTAATTTTCCTTCGTAAAAAGTAAGATCAACAACAAATTTTGAGGTTACCGATTAGTATGAACCAGGAAATGGGTAGTTAAGTAATTCCTATATATAATAAGGTTTGATATAGTTAATTCATTCACAGAGCATAAAATGATAAATACTTATTTAGAATGCTCAGCAATACAGTTGTCTTTGATGGTGATACTCACTTCATAGCTAAGTATACAGTACGTTTCTTTTGAAAATTGGTTAAAAGAACTGGTGTCTTGATTTGACCACTGAGTTAAAGTGAGTGATACCAGACTGGAAAATAAGAAAAAATCGCGTCACTCCGACTGTTTGCTAACACTAAACTAACACGAAATAACACAACACGTTGATTAAATCGCCAGACTCCACATTTATAGATCACTCACAATTACGAAAATTAGATCATATTTGAAAAATAGTACAAAAAGGTCAACGATACATCTAAAACCCATAAATGTTTTATAAGAAAAATAAATAGGAACATGTATAACAAATACGCGAACAAAAGTTTGCAACACATTTCAAGATATATATACATTAATACTTCGTTGCATAGCCGTTCCTATTAATAACGGTTTTGAGAAGTACAGAGTATGTAGTTTACTACCAGCCTTTTACAAGTTTCGGGTGTAATCTTATTCCATTCTTCAATGCAAATTTCTTTGAATTCAGTGATGTTATTGGGATCTCTCTTCTGAATCTACAATTTCAATTCCCTCCACAAATTTTCGATCAGATTCATGTACAGGGATTGACTTGGCCATTTTAAAATGTTTATATTCTCCATCCTCAACCATTTCTTAGTTTCGTTTGCAGTATGCTTTGGATCGTTGTCTGTTGGAAAGTCCATCCACGTTTTAATTTTAACCAACGAGCTGAAGGAAGAAGTTGTTCTTCCAATATTTCACGACATTTTCTGACATTCATGGTTCCTTCAATCATTATAAGTTTATCGTATACCCCTGATGAGCTGAAACATCCTCACACCATGATTGAACCACCTCCAAACTTAACAGTGGGTATAGTGCACTTTGGTTTTTACTCTTCGTTTTGTTGCCTCCAAACATGGTTTGTGCAGTTTCGCCCAAATAAACAGATTTCATCTGACCATAGTACTGAGTCCCAAAACACTGGTGGCTTGTTCAATTGATAGTTGGTAAACCTCAGCCTGGCCTTGACAAGACGTTTCAGGAGAAGAGGTGTCCTCCGAGGGGTGCGGGAGCGAAAACCTTCACGGCGTAGTGCCCTGCTGATCGTGTGTTTTCTGGCTTCGATTCCAGATGCTTCGAGATCATCCTTCAATTCTTCACGAGTAGTTTGAGGCCTCTGCACTACTGTTCGGACCAGTTTTCGAACAGCACGGTCCTCAATCCCAGTTCGAGGCTTGCTGAGAGTCGTATTCCGGCATTTCCACTTACGTATTATGGTTCCAACCGAGGCTATAGGAACACACAGTTGTGCACACACCTTTTGATATCCCAAACCTTAATTATGGAACTCCACAATAAGTTCTCGAAGGTCTTGGCTTGGATTCTTATTCTCATCCATGCGTACGACCTTTCAGTGTTTTGATCTTCAGTGTAGATTATCCCACCGAGTCACCACCGTAGTTTTGTTCGTATCTTCCGCACGTTGCTGTCATTGTGATGGATGTTCTTTTTTCTTTATTAAATTGTCGTGACATTTCTATGCGCCACATTCATTTATTTTCTACATTCCATTAATCATGATAAAGTATGTTTTGAGCTGCCACCAGCCCGATATTTGGGCAAATAATATTTATAGTAAATATTTATCAATAGCGGTCGTCATAATTAATTAATTATCTCTGTTCTTCGGTAAGCGTGAGGTCAGAGCTGAAGGCTATTATTAACGTGCATTTTATCATCATCATCTCTTTATCATCATCTCTTTTCATCATCACCTCTTCCTAACTTACAAAGGAAATTAAAGACACGAAAGATTACAAAGGTTGGTTATTGACGCAGACATCTAAATACATCACAATGCTGCGGAGGGAGAAGCTGGTTAGACACATAGTAAATATGTTTAACTTATCGGCGGGGTCCAGTTTGGGCGTTTATGAAGTAAGTACGAGGAGGCTGGCTGCTTTTGCGATACGATTCGCGACTAATTAGAACAAGTCGAATCTCCAGTAAATTTAGAGTCAACTGTCACTTTTACAATCGTTCAAAACAAAGCGGGTCCATCGCCAAAGGCGATGAACCGCAGAGGAAGACACCAATAGGCTTAAATGATTTTGTATCGTTTCTCTTCAATATCTAAGTTGTTGAGCGTGCCTTGACTGCCTTTGATGAACCCCCGCTTTAGACTGCCCGCGTAAGACTGCCCGTTGCCCACCCCGGCTTGAGGGACCGCGGGCGCGTCTCCTACGTTAGCGAACAAACACGTTAGGGACAGACGTGGTAGAACAGCAGTTAATTGCTAATGAGTGAAAAACCCACGATAGTGATGAACATTAATTAGGATCCCGCATTCTATCTATAGCAATTAATAATATCCTGGATGATTAAGATTTCAAATAAAAGAAGTACATTGTGATAGAGGAATAAGAAAGTGGTATCCGATAACTCGAAGTTGTGATCCCTCGGTTGCGTCGTGGTGGTGATGTAGAGGAGGGAAGCTGGTGATGATGGTAAGGCGTCGCGTCGACTGGCGATGTTTGGTGGTAGAAGATGTTGTAGGCGATGTTTCGTGAAATGACACGAGATGCAGATTGTGGAGTTGCTTCGAAGTTGTGCTTATTCGCGAGAGTTTATCTTCAAGTACGGTTCTTTTCGAGGAGATGAAAGTCGTTGGCCTGACGTAACATTTCAGTCTTCCTCGTAGCGATTTCTTTATAATTAAAGATGTAGGGCAGTTATATCGTGAGAATATAACACAGAACAAGAGCTGCTGTTCCAGTGACACGTTATTGGAGATGAATGCTGACGAAAGTTTGGTTGCCAAAGAGTTGAATGTGTTAGAACATTCTGGAATAATCCTACGATAACTTTAATGTATAATTTCGAGAAAAAAGTCGGGTATTGTAAACTTTTTTACGCGTATTTATTATATATGTTCCTGTATTTTTTTTCTATTAAATTTTTGTGGGTTTTAGATGTATTATTAACCTTTTCATACTATTGTTTATAAATAGTTCAATTTTCGTAATTGTACGTGGTTTGAAAACGTGGAATCTGGCGATTTAATCAACGTTTTGTATTATTTTGCCCCCCACTGTATATACTAAGATAACTTGTAAATTAAGATGATTAAATAGTTCTCACCAAGTTTTGGCATCAAGACATATAACCCAACTCCATATTTGTCGATGGTTTTTCCTTTAGAAATTTTCTTCGGCAACGGTACCTGTTACTGGGTACATATCGTTACTGAGACAAAATATGCTCCTAAAAATTGCACAATGCACCAGCCGACAAATTTTGCTCTGACCCACAATCGCTACGTACAATATTGCACAACTACAATTTTTTTGTCATCTAATCAATGAGTAGTGTGGTTGAACACTCAATGAATTGTCCGGCACATTATCTACTGATTTACAACCCAGTGGACGAGTAATTGGAACGTGGAACTAAAGAAACGTGGACTTTTTTACCTCTGTTTCTTCAAAGCAAATGTATGTACATGGGTATTCCTTTAAACATATGCATCATTAGGATAGCACTCGAAGGGTTCGCTGAAACGAAGCACTGGTTGACCACTAACTCAAAGAGCGTTTATAATCCATTTGCAGAGAGGAAGAAACTCCAAGCATTAACTTATCACTACTCTCGGGATGCAATCCCAAACACTCATTCACCTAGAGCTGTCTCCAACGTCAGTTTATGCTCCGTTCTGTCACTCACTTGAGTCTGATGTGTCGAACTGTTGTATCCCTTTCATAGATTGAAAGACTGGATGTGAATTAATGACTGGCTGGGAAATTACCGTACGTCTTCTTTTCGCAACATTAGATCAGATCTTTAGAAAAACACCATCGGTTTGTATATTAGAATAATAGGCTGTTTTGTATTATTTTTTAACATAAGATTCAATTAACAAGCATTTGAGGAATCAACTGTTGAAAATATTATACCCACATTTAATACCTTTTCATCTCGGCAACTCACTTTGCCCATCTCATATCGGAAACTTTTCCGCAAATGATCAGAATCGTCAATTGTGAATTTTCTGACTTACGTATCTGGAAAGTGAGTTGCCCACATTTGTTGTCATGCAAATTCCATTCAGGTATGGTCAATATTTTGAATATCCTCTTAAATTATGGCATTATTCACACCTAAATATGGAATGACAAATCTTTAAGTACACTAACTTTTCTAAACTTTCTCGATACGCTATATTCACAAAACTCTCTAGTTAATTAAGCACACACAGCTATTTTACTTTATTACACGCCGTAATGTCTCCGTGCCGTTTTACGCTGATATCGTTTCCAGATAAGAATTTGAGACCCTGAGACGGAAATAACATTCACAGATGCTCCTAATATGGTCAGCTCATGAATATTATTCTTCCCTACCGCCATGTGTTAACATTAAAAGCCCTCGCGTCACACTGGTGAGAGACACATAATTACGCAAAGCAAACGGTTGACAGAATTTGGAAAACACTGTTACACTCAACTCAATTATTCTAAATCGTGTGTTCTGTGGCGTTGGTAATAACTCCACATTTCCTGAAAGTGCTCGAAATTATTTATTAACCTCCTTTGCAAAGTCTAGCTCATAAAACTTGCCGCATTTCTTCAGTGCGGAGGCCGCTACGAAGCCACTTGCCCCGAGAATAATGGATGTTCTCTTTTTTAAGCGCCTTCCTCCCTGAGTTCCGCTCCGTGTTTTGTGGACTAGAAATATGACTGCGATAAATTTATTTGCGCACAATCCAAGGAAATTTTACGCTCGAAAATTGTACGGTCAGTAAATTTGGGAGTTTTAAGCTGCCTTGAGGTAAAAAGAGAGGTTGTGCCGGGCTTCCACTCTGCGACGTGAGTACTTTGTTGTCGCCACGCGCTCGCATGCTGAGGCGTTTTTTGCTTCTTGGGCATTGGATAGCTTTATGCGTGGTTTGAAATTAAATAGATGATTTGCTACACAATTAATTTTATTTTGATTCCTCGCCTAATTAAATCCACGCTCACGTACACTTTGCCTATCAAAACAAAGTAATCCTGAAAATGGATTAAAGTGTGCGGCGTGTATTAGTATTCAGGAAGGCACGTTTCAAGTTTGTTCAAACGTCATTTGATTAACGGGGATTGCAGTTATTTTAGAACATATTGTGCCATAATCTTTTCAATTTATTAGAATAACAATGATTATTGCTGTAGGAATTGCACACAAGTAAAGGTCCGGAATTGATTTCAATCATATACTGCTGATATGGCTCCCGTGTAAAAGTTTTCAAATTGATGACAATTAACTCCGAACTCATTTGCTTGCACGATTGTTTCCAATTACAACAATCAAGTTTTCCAAGCGTGAACCCCATCTCCGATAACGGTCACTCGTGCATGTGAAGCTTGCAATGGGACGCACTCGGCAGTTTGCTGCAGCCTGATATTCTGAGCGCACGCTATTTTTCAGCAGCGTTGAATATTTTATTCGCGACGTTGGCTCGCCAGCAGACGGCACGTTATATCAGCGACAAGCGTATGCCATAACTTCTGCTCGGTGGCAGCAAGATTTCCAAGCTTGGAATAGAGCGAAAAAAGACAGCGTAAGACACACTCTTCGGAATGTTACTGGAGATTGATGCTGCCTCTCACGGATCGCATAATCAGCACACAAGACCGACTCTGAAAAGTTTTACTTTCTCAGAATAAATGGCAGAAATACGATGAGAGGTTATTTTTGGTGCTGAAAGATCGTTTCCATTCTTAAATGCAAGGTAATCATTTTGAGTAACTTCCTTGCATCAGTATTAGGGTAAGAGGAAACAGCGCACAGGGTAAATTTGTTACTCTTTTTGATGTATTTTCAGGCCTCTTCAAAGATGAAACTTTCGGTTTTTCGCTTTCGCTAATACTCCTATGATTTTTTTCTTTTAGTGTCTGCTGAAACTTCAGTTCTGTGGGCCAAAGACTTTCATAGACATGTCATCACCACCCTGAAATATGTTTGAAATTGACCGTACATGGTAATTTCACCCATGCTTATGATTTGCATTGTCAAATCGAAAATCAAATTTAGAAAACTTGGAGAGATTCATTGAGTGGCAAAATACTTCCCGTTTCGCGAAGAAATATTTTAAACTATATTTTTTAATCAATTCTGAAATTAGACGAAGCATCTGATAAATAAAGCATTAATAAACACGTTTTTCTGAGTTGGATTAAAATGGATAATATGTTTCTCGATATCTGTCACAAAAACCAAATGTGAAAAAAAAAAAATGTAGATGATTTTTCTACCTTGAAATATGGTTTTGTGACTACTATTGAGTACTTCCAAATGTCGCTAACTATCCCATTATCTGATAGTAACAGTCAAATCATTTCGAAGTACTACTTTAAAACCTAAGCTGGTAGAACAATCAACTTGGCACAGAGTTACGAGTACTATCAGCAAAGAAAATGTAAAAATTCCGATTGTCTGAATTTTCCCAAGCTTAGTAATGGTTTTAAGTTACTCAAACTATTCTGAGGTTCCTAATTTTATGAGCTGAAATTATCCGAAAGCTACAAAACTAATTTTCTTTATGTCAGCTGTCTATCAATGAGTTTTCGGGGACGTTAATTTGAAAATTTTCTTCCTGTGTCGAATCGTTACAGTTTGAGGCGATAGGGCCCATTATGTTAGGAGGCGAGTTCTATCATAGTTCTCCTCTAGAGTTAAAAAATGTGCTCATGTTCTTTTCTATCCTAATTCTTTGATTTGCGTTTGAAGAAGTTAAAATAAAAGTAGCTTAAATTATCATTTCACTATCCCCACAGCATATACTGTATTTCTTTTGGAATCAAATTATGGAGCATAACCACAAAATTTCGGTTTGGAGAGTAGCGGCTTACGAAAACATTCATTACTTAATTACCAGACGGCGGTACGGAATTTTTAATTTTGGCTCAAATTTTCAGGGGTAAATTCGAACATCAGTTATTTACAGTTGGGTGCGAATTGAGAGTTTAAAGGCTCACACCATTAATAAATTGAGATTACATCAGAGTGTCAGAGGTACTTGCGACGTCAAGGAATTTTCTGCTCCAACGTTCTAAAAATGTTCAAAATCCTAATTAAAGTTTGCTTAAATGTACCTAAAATATGTTAGATTCTTCTTTTAGAATACGACTAGTTGTAAAATTAGCATTCTGATGTGACAAATTCTTGTTATGTACTTACAGCGTGACGTCGGAATTCTACGAGACTCAAAACAGAGTGAGGGAAGGGACGGCCGAGCCATGTGAATGTGGGGAGAGTCTAGATGGCCTCAGCCCTGTGAGCGACTGGTAATGGAGGGAATGCATGCATGATATGGGGTGAAAATGCGCTCGTCGCCGTCATTTTTCACGAAAGCTTTGATTATGGTATGCCGCCTCCAATGCAACTCAGCCCAGCATCAGAATAGCAAATGATCAGTGACTGCACACCAGTAACGATCAAAGGAACTCCTTGTCTGATAACAGAGACATTTCTCTTCGAATTTGTGGTAATTAAGTCTGCTATAGGATTGTAACCTGAATAAGTAATTTAACTGATATTTACGTAGAACAGGAAATGATTATGATGTTATATTCTCACGATATAACTGCCCTACATCTTTAATTATAAAGAAATCGCTACGAGGAATACTGAAATGCTACGTCTGGCCAACGACTTTCATCTCCTCGAAAAGAACTGCACTTGAAGACACACTCTCGCGGATCAGCACAACTTCGAGTCAACTCCACAATCTGCCTCTCGTGCCATTTCACGAAACATCGCCTTCAACATCTTCTACAACCAGACGATACCAGCCGACGCTACGCCTTACCATCATCACCAACTGCCTTCCTCTACATCATCACCACGACGCAACCGAGGGACTACAAGTCCAAGTTATCAGATACTTCTTTCTCAATCCTCTATCACAATGTAATTCATGTATATGGAATCTTAATCATACAGCATATTATTCATTGCTATGGATAGAATGCGGGATCCTAATTAATGTTTATCACTATCGTGGGCTTTTCACTTATTAACAATTAACTTCTATAGTACCACGTCTGTTCGTAACATGTTTGTTCACTAACGTAGGAGACGCGCCCTGGCCATGAAGCCGGGTGAGCAACGGGAGTCTAACGCAGGGGTTCGTCAGAGGCAGTTGTCAAGGCACGCTCAATAACTTAGACATGAAGAGAAACGATACAAAATCATATACGCCTATTGGTGTCTTCCTCTGCGGTTCATCGCCTTTGGCGATGAACCCGCTTTGTTTTGAAAGATTGTAAAAGTGACAGTTGACTCTAAATTAACTGGAGATTCGACTTGTTCTAATTGGTCGCGAATCGTATCGTAAAAGCAGCCAGCCTCAACGCACTTACTTCATCAACGCCAAACTGGATCCCGCAGATAAGTTAAACATATTTACTATGTGTCTAACCAGCTTCTCCCTCAACAGCATTGTGATGTCTTTAGATGTCTGCGTCAATAACCAACCTTTGTAATCTTTCGTGTCTTCAATTTCCTTTGTAAGTTAGGAAGAGGTGACGACGAAATTGAAGAGATGATGAAGAGATGACGATGATAATGAGGATGGTAATATAATGATAAAATTCACATTAATAATAGCCTTCAGCTCTGACCTCACGCTTACCGAAGAACAAAGATAATCGATTAATTATGACGACCGTTATTGATAATTGATTTACTAGCAATATTATTTGCCCAAATAGAGGGCTGGTGGTAGCTCAAATAATACTTTATCATGATTAATAAAGAGTAGAAAATATATGAATGTGGCGAATAGAAAGAAATGTCACGACAATTAAATAAAGAAAAAGAACATCCATTACAATGACAGCAGCGTGCGGACACCACGAACAAAACAATGATGTGTTTTATATCCATATTCAGGGAAACATATGTATCAGTAACTTGCCTATGAATTACGTCAGTCAATATACGAATGAGAAAAGGGCTTTCTCGTTTCATAGTTGTGCATTTCCTAGACATTTTGATCGGAAAAAGAATGATTTCCTCAGGACGCACCTAAACGAATGGCTTGGTAGAATTTGCGACGTTCCATACTCTACAGTCTACGATGAGATTTCGTCGACGCAGAGTCTCCAAATTTGAATTCTTTTTTAACATGAGCAGCCAACTCTAAAATTCAACAATATCGATTCTCCCAACTAACGATCTGTCAGTGCTATTTATTGCATGCGTAGAATGTTAAAAGCAATAACGAAAACGTATACACGCCCTCAATATTTGACGTTTGGAAATTCTATGTAATCTGTGATATCAAAGAGCTTTTCTCGTATTTTTAAACATGGACGTTTAAAACCTGATCATAATTATCTCCAACTTTAATGTTTTATTACTAAGACGTTTTTTCATTGATCTTTCTGTTTGTCGAAGTGTGTTTTTGTGCCAACAAGTGTCGTTAATATCAACGAATGGCAATCGTCCTAAGTGCGTTTTTCCTTAAAATTGTGAAATGAAGTCTTTTAACTTGAGATGCTTAATGAAACGAGCGTAATAATCAATGATGCTTTTTTTATAACAGCCGATCAGATTAAAGAAATGGAATAAATTGGGATCACAAAAAATCTGAAAATCAACTACATAAGGAGTATGAAGAAATGGAATGTCGGGAAATATAACGCTAAACGAGTAAAATGAGCAGTTTATAACATTATACAGAACATAGGAAAAATAATTTAATTCACACATTTCATTTGTTTATAAAGCAAATCACTGAGTAAAAATCTAGTGTGGAATCCTTATAGCTTGACGTTACGTACAGTACACAATCCTTTCTATTTTAAAAGTAGAGATTAAGGTATATTTTCAAGATGATTTAAAGATAGGACGAACTATGAATGTCATTCTGGAAAAACTCAAAATAAATAATGTGTGGTCTACTTTCGCTTTCCAAGGAATCTTTTGTCGTCTATTCCTTGAAAAGTTTGCTGTTACTACACAATGCCTATTGTAAATTAGAATAGCCCATGAAAAGTAACGCTTCGGGTAATACCAGTTAAATAAATTGAAAGTTAAACGGTAGTTATTCATCTGTTATGGGTACTACTGTGGGATTATGCTCACACTTCAACCTCCTCGATATTCTACTTAGTCTTAATTATCCATACTGAACATACTCAGCATTATAGTTGACTTTTATTATCCATACTGAACATATTCAACATTATAACTGGCTTTTATTATTCATTCACAGAAAATTCGAGTAAAAAATTTCCATTGATTGAAAATTTGAATAAATAAATTTTCATTAATAAAAAATTAGAATGAACAAATTTCCATTTATAAAAAATTCGAGTAAAAAGTTTCCATTGATAGAAAATTCGAGAAAAAACATTCTGAAAGATTTGACAGTGACTCATCGGAGAACGATTTCTTACTTTCAAATTCTTAGTAAAGAAAAATTATTAACAAATGTCCTTGGTCTCTCCCATACATTCAGGTCGAGTTACAGTACTTCTTGGGAAAAGATGGAAGTGACAGTCAGCGTACACAGCGCATGCGCCGACTGACGCACGCCAAGTCGCCCATAATTACAACATATGGAGTTGTTGTTGCGTCAGGGAAAATTATAATGAACGTAATTTTGTTACTTAAGGTGGTGCAAAGCGCCAAAATCTGAGGCAGTATAATGAATGTTAAGTGCTTCTTTGATGAAGCAAATTAGCTCAGTAATCAGAACAACCACAGGTGAAGATCATGTATGTGTTTGTTTGTGCGAGAAAAGCGTTCACTCTTTCTGAAACCTTAGAAACTATATACCACGCAAGTGCCGCGAGTTGGTGTCATCTTTTGTGGCAGATTCTGCAGAAAGAGATGGTACCCTAGTGAGAAATGTGCGAGAATTACACGTTAGCACAGTCCTTGGCAAATGAAACTGACGGTAGACTTATGCTCAGTCCACAGCAGGCTAGAGCGACTCAAGTACGTACTTTGGTGAACGATTAACATTTTACTGCTATTTAATAGTCTTCAGGCTACGTTTTGTTGGCTTTTATGCACCTATGTTTTCCACTTTGCACTTGGAGTATGATGGTAAAATATTAGGCTACAAATATTCTTTTCTGATATTAATCATTTGTAATGTTACCATTTCCTGAATGGAAAAATTTACAGGAATGTGAACACATGCATAAGCATTTACACCGTGAAGAGTAAAGCATAAGTTCATTCGACAGCAGCTAGTTTTAAGGCTAATTTACTCCACAAATCAGTGGCGGTTCTGTTGATATCTTTAATGAAGGCAAAGATGGGTATATACTGAAATTTTTCTTTCTTTATGAAATTTTTGCCATGGAATTTTATAAATGTAGTGCCTTTGAGGTTGGGAGCAGTTTTTAGAAAACGACGAAACTTTGAATAACAACCAATGAACTCGTCCGTATTCATTTTGTGTCTGTATACATGTGAATTCGCTTATACATCAATCCAAATTTAGCCCATTTAAAATAAATATCCTATGGGGATAACTTAGGTATTTTTCGTGTATCTGTTTTGTGTGCCCCACAACTCGTCAAATGAGATTGCTGCAGGCAGCATCGAGTGCTAAATTCGCGACCTGAAGAGAATTTTCAATAAAATTCTACATAAATATAAACACACACATGATTTTGTCCATCATGAATTTTTTTAGACACGTTTACAGTGTAAGGAAAAGTCGTAAATTGTTAGCAAGCACTGAAAAATTCATGACAATTACTTTGACGAATTTAAAGAATTTAATATTAAAATTTTTCAGACCAGACCATTCCTCATGGATGCAAAATTTATTCTACACACGTACGGACACAGGTGTAAAATTCCCACGTAGGCGTAGAATTCGTGGGTGCCGCACACGTATAAAATTAATTCTATTCATGGGTTTCCAAGTGAGCGTTTTGGTTTCGCAGTTTAAAAGTGTTCAAGGCTGCAGGCCTCATTTATTCCTGCACAAAATGAAGTCGGTTGTCTAAAATCATCGGAGTCTCGGTCCAAAGCTGTGAAGGTTTTGGAATATTGCAACGCCCAAATGGTCATTGCATGTAGTGAAGAGAATGCACTCGCAGGTACACCTTTACGTTAAGAGGCAGCTCAAATATGGCTGCCCATTGACCTATTTCTTGGAAAGGAAATTGCGGGAGAGGATTCCGTGTTTCAGGGTTCTTCAATTCTGTGCCCAATATATGAAATTGAATTGAGAACTAACTGTCGCACCTTAATATCAGGGAAATATTAGCATATCAACGCCCAAAAATCGTTCAAATAAATATAATTTATTATGAAAAACAAAGAAAAAGGAAAATTGGAGCTTCATTTCAGTCCTGGGCAATTGCCGTGTAAGTACCTATAAAGGTTTCAGTGAGCTTTTTGAAAACCGGTTACACGGGAGTTTTGTCCCTTTGGCGCCGAAAAACACATAAGAGATACCGAGAGTACACCTTCAATATACCGTAGTTTCAAGACATTATTACCCAGGGTTGGCTTCAGGTATGTTACTTATTATGCTTTCTTTAAGATTAGGATTGAGATTAAAATAACCTACGGAGGTGAAAGCGAATGGAAATAAATTTTGGTAAAGGTTTATTTCTGTTCTGAAACATTGAAACTGGTGGAGAGCGCTTGATCCGCTAGTACATAACATATATAAATTTACTACCTTAGTACATGCAAGCATACAGCATCATTTTATGGACATGGTGTAGAAAAGAAAATCAATAAATTTCTTACTCCAGTTGAAATGTTAGGCATGGTTGAATACACAAAACAACAGAAAAGAAATACTCCATAATCATGTATAATGGATTCATCATCTCAAATGGTCATTTACAGTTGTAAATTAAAACTCGACCACGTATCAATCATTGAATGCACCAACAGTATGTATTTTCCACTCGTTTGTTCACCTATGAGTTATTTCATTATTAGACTTTGACATTCAACGTATGAAAACGAGCTCACTTTGTCAAATTCACTAAACACTTCAGTCATACTGAAGGACAAGTGAGCCGATGACTCACGAGAAATAGTTGTGTTCGCACATGGGGGCTGCGCAGTCTACGCCAGCCCTCCTGCCAACTATGCTGCCGATCGAGCGGCACTTGCGTCCCACTTCACAGACGGCGGCCGGACGAGACGCGCGCCTATGCAACTTGAAACTAGCGGTGCTCAGTTCTGTCTTCTCGATGCCTCCACAAAATAGTGTTGTTCCACTTCCCAGTGATTGTACGTTTAGTTCGTTCGCTGATGTTATCGATGTAAGGTCACCTGATATTTTATTCATTATTGTTCTTTAATCTTGCCATCACTAATGAATTAACAACTAAACTACTCGTTCACACGGTTCGTTTGATCCTTTATCCGAACGCCCATCAACACTTTTTCTCTACCAAACTTGTTTTCCAGAAATTGATTGTATGTAACTGATTGTATTGAATTATTGAACTTGTTTTGTATTGATTGTACAAATTATCGGACATGAGATAATGCACATGAGATGGTAATTACATTTGAGTTTAAAAAATACAATAAACGAACAACAATGAACGATCGATTTTTCAACGAGTTAGAATTTACACAGACGAGCTTATTTAAAATACATCTCTTTTCATAGGTTTAAATAGTAAGGGTTATTATTTCCATTCAAGTATTACAATATTTGTACAGTTTTATTCTTAGATAACAGATCGTTAATGCTTCAACCCAGGAATCGCTGGTCCACAGTGATCTCTAAGCTATCTAGTGTAGTTTGGCCAGGCGCTGTGTAAGACGCAGTATCGTGCAGTGATTGTGGTCATCGCCACGAAAACAGAATCAGTTAAGTTAAAAATAAATACTAACATTCGGGTATAATTTTAACACTACTATATTACAGTGGGAATTTCTCCTGTATCATACATGAAATTGAAGCAAAAACGATGGTTCTAATTATTTCAGAGCGAGGTTCCCTAGGTGCAGTTAAAATTCCGACGAGGTGGATCTGGTATTAAAGATTTAGTTTGCAAACACTGTTTTGAAGTCAGTAGCAACAGCAATGACAAGAAAATTGGAACACAATACGAACATGATTTTCTTCTTCATTTGGTAGCACGTTATATCCACCACTCTATTGAAACGAACTACAGCGAACACGATCTGTCACAACTATTCATTTTATAAATACATTTTTATTGTCTCTTCAGCATGGGCTGCAGAATTTATATAACTAATTAGTTTTATAAGCGACCAGATCCAACAGGTCAAATTGGTGAGTTTGCAAATTGTTGGCGACCCGTTCTAGTACAGTGTCTCCTGACGCCTTTAGATTGAGGCCTTAGAGCAAATCATGCATGGCTTCATTGCATCAGAGCTGCTCATGAGTGCAACTGAAGCAGTACAAAACTTGATCTGAAGCAGTAAACGCAAAAACAAATCCATTCTTAGAAATCGAATATAAGATATGAGACAGCACGCATGCGTTAGGGAATTTACTAAAATCATCAATTTAGGTTTCTTATTTGGGAATGTACCCACTATTGATGAAGCAAGTTTTGCGATCTGAAAGGATTTCTTTATCAAATCTAACGAGATTTGCAGACACCTATGAAAATTTGAAAGAAAAATTTAACACTATCGGATTACACGTAGTTGCATTTTGATCGGTGAGTACCATCAGTACCAAATGTGTAATTATTCATTTTAAATTAATTATTCAATCTATTAATTACTTTCTCACATATAAGACTTTATTTGGTCTTCATAACTAAGCACATATTCGCTTCTGTTAATCAATATAATTTGATGAACAATATTTTTTTCAGCATTTTTATTACGCCCTTGAATGCAGGATACTTGATAAACTAAATAATTTCAATAACCTGGATAGTTTTGACGAAGAATTTACAGTTGTTATTCCCCGATGGCAAGAGCATTTTTCCAAATATCATTCAGCTGATACAAAGAGCTCATCTGGGGAATATTTAAACAAAGATTACAAAATTAACGTGGAATACCTGAACCATCCCTGGTAATTATTAAATCGAAATTTAATGCGGAATTTGCGACGTATATTGAAGATATTAAGCCCGACGGAAACCTTGAGATCGGTGAAGCAGATTTTGATGAAATAATGGCTGAAGATATTTTGCTTGAAGCCTTCATGTTGTGTGAATATATCCTGTGACTGATCGAAACAGCTCAAAGGACCAACTTCTCCATGAGTGCATTCACTGAATGTCTTTTCCTTACAAAAGATATTCAACCACTGAAAGAATGCGCAATGAATGTCGCAAATAGCTTCGCATTGCATTTCGTACCTTGGACTGTCCAATTGCAGATCAGATCATTACCTTTGTTTACGTACATTAGATAATAATTTAAAACTACATGCTAGTGATAAAACTACCTCGGAAACCAATAAGCCCGAAGACTGAAAAAATTCCCGCTTCGTAAATTTTTTTCTTCATGATTCTCGTTAAATTTTGGTGGAGCATCTGTTCGACAAAATTATTCTTAGAGGTGAGATTAAACGTAAGGAGCTTCGATGCGGGGTTAAAGTATGGATTTAGAGATTCATAATGGTAATGTGAACCTCGGATGGTTTTACGGAACGAATTTTCGCACCCTTGGTAAAATTTCCATGTAAAAATTGTAGTGAAATTCAAGTGCAATGAATTTTAAGTATCGACGTGCCCGAACGTAATATGTGTCTTTTCTCGAACTCGCCTGCAACGTAAATGCAAGGCCATGTATCTTGAGCGAAAATTGTAAAAAATCCTCACGAATGATACTTATTTTTCACACAGTAGCTTAATACCGTTCCATACTAAACAAATAGACGACTCGAGACTTGCCCGTTGGGTCAGGTTGTTTGTACAACTTACTTTTAACCGAGAAATTTAATTTTAATCTCTTTCAACAATCTTGTAATTTCATTATTACATTTTGATAATTTTTTCAAGACAAACTGGCGATGAAACAATGAAAAATATCTTTCATAAAACGAACATTCACAACAGGCCTTATTGATATGATCATTGGTATTATTGGGATTAATATAAGATTGGCCAACATGAACCTCTTTCTAAATAATAGTGAAGGACAATGCATTCAGTGTATGAAAGCGGAGTTTAATTTTACCTTGTTTTTCTTATTGGCAGCTGGGGGCTGAATTTTAATACTACAAACAATGTGGGCGGTAAACTAAGATAGTATACAAACAAACAAGCAGGCAAGCAAACTTGCAAACAACCAATCAGGCAAGCAAGCACACAAACAACCAATCAGGAAAGCAAGCACACAAACAACATTATCGAAGTTTTACAAGTATGTAGATAGGGCGTTTGGAGCCAAAGTTTACGCTGCATTTTTTATTTCTGAGATATCAATTGGAATATTAAAGGAGAACTGTGCCGCGCGAGCTCGGGCATTAGCGCTCCTGTGCGGTGAGTGGCAGGCGGCGGCTGTCACAGCGACACCTGAGGATGCAGTGACAGCTCACTTAGAATTTGTAATGAGGCTACTTCGAGCCTGCTCTTAGGCTTGCAATATTCAGCTACTTGAGGAGGTCGAAATAACGAGCGGCTTCAGTGATGCATTTGGAGCACTAGACTGAGCCTCACCAAAGCATTTCTTAGTATAATCATATCGCTTTTTTCTTAGAGTATTCCGTAAGTTGAAAACATCTCTAAAAAGTTTTCGTAATTTATAAATTCAATATCATTATTGACAACTAAACGAATTTTGAATGCTCGTTTAGACCTAATAAACTATACAAATTGCACAACAGCTTATGACTGGACGTACAGCTCTCTAGTCAACAGCTCATGACTAGAGAGCTGAGCAGTTCCAGCACACTTCGGTTGCGCAGAAAATATCACAATGCGCACCTATGTAGGAAATTCTGCGAAAACTTCGTTTGGCAACATTTTATGTAAAATTCTGGTATTTAAACTCGACAGACAACACACATACGAAAGATTTTACATAACAAAACACATAACATGTAACAAAAAACATTGAGTTTTACGACTAAATTTTCTTTCACATTTTTCGTGTGGTGTTAGCCGACAATGAGATAAGAAGATCCCATTAGCCTCCGAATTCCACTGGTTAAAACGTAGGTGACTGTGCGCTGCAGGGCGCAGAGAGACAGACTAGGCATTGCAGAAAAGTGCGTCTTTAGTTATAGCAAATATTTAGCGAATCTATGCCGTTCAACGAATTGGTAATTATTCATACCTATGCCATAATACGTGTGATACTGTGGGCTAGGGTTAGTTAAGTAGTATCACGGCGAAATGTCTAAGGCGAAGCATGATATTCTTAATGCGGCCTGATTCATGGTCTATTTATGAGAAATACGGCGTAGTGCGCAGTTCTCGGACAATAAATGAACATAAACATTGCATTTCAGTGGCGGCTGCGAAAGAGAAGAAAACACGCGCAGATTTTGGCAAGCGTTCAGACGAGTCCAACACGCGACGAGAGAACGCAGCGCACTTGGCAGGGAGACGCGCTGTCTAGGGGAGCGAGTATTCCCCAGACACTTCGGTGGGCAGGGCGCCGTGTGCACCTGGCGCGGCTTATGACCTATGGAGTCTTTTGCAGCTGTGACGGCTTAGGTGCACCTGATCACATGCTTTTTATTGGTGAAACTCATCGGTGAGAAGCATTGACAAACTTTGCTTTCACACTGTACGAGCATTTTAGTTTGGAGTGAGTTGCGCAATAAAGCTTATCAAGGATTAAGAGGTACTCGAAAACACGGACGTATTTAGCATGCTATTAATGCTAGTTATATTGCTAAGCGATGAACATACAAATAATTCGGTGCTGCTATTGGAGTTGAAGCGATGGTCCACGAACGTAAAGCTAAGCTTTTCAAGTTTATTGACGAATGAAATCGGTTAATTGTGCACAAGTTAGCTCAAAGGAGGAACAACTCATTCTCTGCAAGACTCTCTTTAAACTTCATTTCACGATCTATGTAGTTCCAAGAGAAGTTAGTCACAACTTTGTCCTGATGCAACGGGGCACAACTAGCACTACACCGGTGCTGAGGGCGGGTCTAAGACATCCTCCATCACAGACAGCATAAAATTTACTCTCATTATGTATGCAAACGTCGTACCCAGAAAAATGTATGTTGTGCTCGATCATGACTAAGAATATCTGGCTGGAAAGCTGTAATCTTGCTGTGATCATGATATGTTTACCTTACTGAATCCAGCACAAGTTTTCCCTTTGCCAGCTGATGCAGGCTACTTCTTCTACTTGACCAACAACTACCTGTATCATAAAATCAAGAGTAAGAAGATAATTGTGAAATCATGTTAATAAATTTCGTTATCACACGTTTGAGGATATGCCTACCGTTATATATACCTAAAGGCTCACATGTGTGAAGCACATCGGGTGGTACACAAAATAATAATAATTTATTTTCCAATTTTTCGATCTTGCGAAATTGTTCCAGTTCAACACGTGTTAAAATACGAAGATAATCACTTTTCATCTTTACTGAAAGAACACTCAATTGTTAAAATTCTAAATCAGTCAGTCTCTAAAGGCAACGTTTCGATGTTACTTACATCATCTTCAGGCTGTAAAATACAAAAGAAATACTTAGTCACATCGGTAAAACTATGACAATGCAAAACTTAAACTACATCAGACGCGAAAAAAATATGGGTTATGACATTGCGAGAAGACTACACCTTTTTCACTTCAAATTAATCCAAGTAAAGTTCAATTTTATCCAAGTCAAATTCAATTCAATCCAAGTCAAGTTCAAATCAATCCAAGTCAAGTTCAATTTAATCCAAGTCAAGTTCAAATTAATCCAAGTCAAGTTCAAATTAATCCAAGTCAAGTTCAATTTAATCCAAGTCATGATCAATTTAATCCAAGTCAAGTTCAAATTAACCCAAGTCAAGTTAAATTTAATCCAACTCACGTTCAATTTAATCCAAGTCAAGTTCAAATTAACCCAAGTCAAGTTAAATTTAATCCAACTCACGTTCAAATTAATCTAAGTCATATTCAAATTAATCGAATCCTAATTTGAGTTAAAAATTGACATAATCACTTGTTAATTTGAGCTTTTTTGCCTTAAATATGTATCTATTGGATGTGATGAGCAAGACAGTCGTTTTTCCTTTCAGCAAGGAATACACAAAATTTCTGCAATATTAAAACAAGCTGTCGTAAAATGTCGTAAGTATCCAGTATCAGGAGGCAGAGTGTGATTCAGATCTTTGAGCGGTGTAATAGATGAAAGTCAATTATAAAAACTTCGTATTATACTCCTCATTAAAGTTGTTTTAAAATTCTATGACAGTATGCAAACATTCAAATATATATGTTCAAAAGGTAATTTTATGTTACACATACCCATTGTTTCGAGGATTTATTTACACTTATAGATATTTATATACATGAAATTCCACTTTATCACATAAATATGAAATCAGGTACATGCAAATTCAAAAGATTACTACCGGAAGATATGTAAATTTAATCTTTAAAAAAATATACAAATGCGATTCCCTGAGTACTAATGTACAATTCCGTTTGATTGCAATTTATATAAGTGCATTACTACACAGAACCATTCCTGCATTAGCAAATAAAATGTAGCCACTGCTCTCCAATCTTCATCTTTCAATACAGCATCTATCACTCTGCCTTTTTCTTCTCATCTTTCTTGAATTTTCCTCTCTTTACACCTCTTCTTACTCCTGGGCGTATATTTTCTTGTTCATCTTCACTTGTTTCATAGTCCGTTGATTGGTTGTAGAGATCCATCTTGAGGAAGCGCTGATCCAAATTCACTGAGAAAAACTTTTCTTCTATACTTCTATATTAGAGAAATCGGTACATAAGATACTGAAAAAGGAATTTTTAAAATCATTTCAAAAACCGATGGTACAGAAGACATTACATACAAAAAATCCAAATGTATTCCCAAATATATGTAAAATTTGACTGTGATTATTTGAATTTGACTTGGATTAAATTGAACTTGAATTGGATTAATTTGAACTCGACTTGGATTAATTTGAATTTGACTTAGATTAAATTGAGCTTGACTTGGATTAATTTGAATTTGACCTGGATTAATTTGAAGTGAAAAAGGTGTGGTTTCCTTCATTACAATAATCATCGAATCGTCACTTAACAGGAAAATTTCACCAATACTTCAACACTTGATCATCAGATTTCTTCCCTCATACTAGCGTTTAAAATGATAATTGACTCCCTGCCGTCATGTTGTCACTGGCATCAAAATGAGAAAGGAACTGCCGCTCAGCAGCGAACGTCGAAGAACGCATTATAGTGTACAGTTTCGATAATAACTCCTATGAATTTAGGTTGTTTTTAAAAAGTGGATCGTATGATTTTTAACTTACATTCCCTTACAGCCATGTGGTAAAATTTCCACCTTCCGTTCGTTGGAGCCATTTTACCGTTCTGCTACCGAGAGCTTTACCTCGGCAGTAAATGCGGCCCTGACGCTTGCAACCACATGACAGGAATTTACTAACTCATGTCTTTCAACAACTTCTTCGCATAAAATTGATCTTAATCAGGATCATTCCTTAAAATATTTTTGCATTCGTAGAGAAATCCTTAAGTTTTATTGAATGCTGGAAATATCTTGCTGCTAATTTTTTTTAAATACAACTTATACTTTAGTCGTTTCTACTTGCTTCACAGTTAAATTATGGTCCGTCCGTCGAGCTTTGCTTTATCCTCTTAGGAATAATTGTTACGAACTATTCCCATTCGAAGTAAGAAAAATTCAAAGTTGTCACTGACGACTGTATTGTTAAAGAGCTACCCGGCTTTCAAAAACCACAGGCTGGTATTTTCCTCACCAAAATCTTCAAGCCTGGGCTCTACGAGAAGAAATTGAGCATTAAAATCATTATTGCTCTAGCACTGGCCTTTTACAGGTGCTGGTTGATCTTCATCGCCAATTTTTATATGAAAAAAGCTTATGTTTGTGGATTTTAGCAAGAAAAAAGGGCCAATCTAGCAATCATGGCTAATATGGTCGACGAGACGCGACAGCAGCAGTCAAGAAAGCCTTGGCTGTGGTGCCGGAAACAGCGCCCGACACAACGCCAGCTATTTTCGTGCCGGAGCACCGGAATGTGTTCGAGGAGCTAAAGATAAAGTAAATAGCTTCGAACGCGTAAAAACTTATTCAATCTCAATTATAGACAAAGGGTGCTATTCTCATCAACTGTTAGAAACTAGCTTTATAGTTCTCAAGTCGTTAATAAAAGTCCACGTTATTGGGTTTTCGTACGCATGCATGAAACTATGAAATACTGGGCGTTTAAATGTACAAATTAACATAACACAATAATTTTAAGGAAAAGGAGAAATAACAGTACGTATGTGATTCTTCTTCGTGATGCTGTCGTCTGAAAAACAACTTCATAATAATGATCGAAAGCATCTGGCGACTCCGCTTACTTTTTTGACCCGTCACAACTTCGCTCGCAGAGCAGTGAAGAAGTTTTTAATTGGACGGACTCTAAAGATGGACGCTATTCGAGCAAAATGCTGCTGAGTACATATCAGAAGTTTTTTGCCCTGGCGTTAAATCACTAACGAAGTTCTCGCCGAAGTAATTTGTCATGCTGACAAATGCTGTCTCCAGCATCTAGTGGTGCTCGCTAATGAACGTCTTTAGTCAAAGGCGTTGCTTTGGGGGCGGTCTGATTCTCTTGCAAATTTTCGATGAAATGCCTTCACAAAAATTAGCATTTAAGGACGTACCATTTTACGATTTTCAATTTTTTCAGTGAATTTCTTGTGGTTTAAAGCCTCAAAGAGTAAAAAATTTATGCAGAGGACAACTAAAAAAAAGGCCGGAGACTGGTTAGAAAGACCAACTGTTTTTGAAGGAATAAAAGAGCGAAAACATAATTAAGATTTCAAGACATATAAAGTACCAATTATGTCTTTTTAACCCTGAAAATAAGACGGTACTTATAAATATTGCGTGGACAGAGAAAAGCTTTGGTTACATCTTGGGAAACACTTTAATTTAACTTTAAGTTTGCTGAGCTTTAAGGGAAACCAAACTTTGCGTTGATTAATGTAGAAAATATCACATAACCGAGATCACCAACCAGAAATAACCGCCAAAGAGATTTTAGCGCATTTTCTGCATTAAAATCCTCAAATAAATTTGCAACATGTCATCGGTATCTTTTCTTTTTAGAAGGGAATAAAGACTTGCATGCGCTTACCAATAAAATGGCGTCTTTGGAATAGAAATTCACGGCAAATGGATAAAACTGTACTTAATTTCCAATTACTATGCCTCCAACTTGCAAGAACACATCGACCGGGATGACGAGTATATACTTTAGTTTACACCTCCCTAACAACAATAAAAAGTGTTTCCAAGAGGGGAGAGAGGAAGGGACCTTCAAGTGTGGAATTAAGGAATCAGGGAATTTCTGCACAAGGTGTGTCCCTACATCCTGCACAAATGCACATAGAAATATCAAGATTGAAAGTAGCTTATGAAACAATATAAAATTTTAAGAAGAACGTTATAGATACTTAAAAAAACAGCTGTGAACTAAACAAAGACAGTCCGTACAAAGCAAAAAAATAAAAAAAATATATTTTAACGAAAGGACAACCTACATAATCTTCAGCTTGGAAACTTTTTGATGCAAAAGTTGGATCCCCCTGAGAAGTAGACTGGGATGAACTATTTTTAAACGATACAATCGCAATCGAATAAATGATATTTTTTAGTCAGGAGAGGTGTATGCATTTAGAGGTTAAAGTTTGCTGCTGGCATCCCTGATACGCATGTCGTAGAGCGCCAGGTAATTTAGAAAATGATTAATCATAGTACAGTGATGGAAATAAATGTGGGAAATATTTAATGAAATTTGTTTTCCATTTTTTATTTGTCAGGTATTGTCCGTGTTTTTAATCAATATCTTTTTCTAACGTCTCACCGTGTCACTTGTATATGAAGGTCATTTTCAAATTAAGAATAACCTACTTGCAGTTTCCTGCTCTTTCACATCTCAGCTGCCAAATCATTAGCTCGACAAATTTGATACCAGTGATTGTACACCAAGCACCTAATGAGTTTTATGTGAAAAAATTTATGAAAATATTTAGGTGCATCAAGTTTCAAATACGGCCGGCTTTCAAAATGTACCAATATTTCATTAGTTTATTTTCTAGGGAGCATTGTAACTCATTCCTGGTATTTTAGGCCCTTCAATATTCCTTGAACTATGAGCTGATAACAGCCCATGCGTATGAATGTTGTTTCGGTTAATGCACACACAGTTCACATGTGGCTTAGGTATACTTACTACTACAGCATTTTACCCGAACCTAAACAACGTTCGCCGAGCTCAAAGCCCTAATATTCCCTTCATACAAAAGTCTCATCATAGGCCAGTTTGTAGAAAATGCCACGTATATCAGAACTCAGGCATTTAAATGCTTGTAAATGACACTTCTTCTACCTCAACAATTCGTTTTCATTAAACCACTAAAATCATATTTATGGACTTAATATTTCGGCGACATATGTTCCCAGACTCCGTCAGAAGTTTGGTGCTTTTTGCGCATAAAAGAAAAAGGTTGTGTGCCATATTTTACCCAGACCCTTCACCGTCTCTCAAAGTTGATGGATGCTCCCCTTAGCAAACTCCCAAGAAGGAACAGCCTGAAATGACAGCCGCTTTGTCTGCTGCTCTGAGCGACCAGCTCGGGCAGCTCCAGCACCACGGCGGGTCACGCACCTCCAGCCTCTCCAAACGAACTGCGGCTGCACGCATTTCTTCAAGCTCTATTCTTTTCATTGACGCAAACATATTGTGTAGGAAATGCTCCCAGAACAACTTTTAAAATACATTGTTGATGTTATAAAATGGAAAATTGACTTAATTAACACAAAAAGTGTAATTTGGTTATATCTCCATTATTTGCGGTTTATCAAGCCTTTCATTTAGAGAGAGTAAGACTTTTTGTCAAGGCCTTTATGCATATTTTGAGGGTATGATTCATACTGATCCATGCTGCCTTCTCGATTTGTACAGGTGGACTGTGTTCCACACTGCACCTCAGTATGACGCACGCCTTCAATGATTTTCAGTGTAGACTAAAAGAAAAGCTGAATTCTAAAAAAAAACTTTTGTTCTAAAAGAACACCAATAGCGCGGAAACTTTTGAAAGAATATATCAGAAATACAAGACCCTTTCAGGAATAACAAAAATTCAGACGCTAAATTCGTACTCTGAGAATGAACCAATGGAAATTTATACAGTTGTATATACTCATAATATATGAAAGCTTTAATTACGCGTACACATCTCAGTTACAGAAATAATTACATGTCAGCAAACGTACGCCTCTATATTTACTCACAGTCTCAATCGAGTTGATGAACATCACTATCGTACGTGGGAATGATTCTGGTTGTTTAGAATATTTGTGTTTTCAAGATTGATTTTGCACCTGACGCATAAACGTTTTGGTTGCCCAGTCATATTTGTTAGCTGTATTGAAAAACCACCGACCGTGGTTCAGCTGCTGTCAACCAGAGATGATTGACGGAAAAGCTATGAATTTTAATTGAAATTCATAGATCATAGAAAAACGAGATCAAACAACGATCTCAAAACGCCCTAACGATCGAATTGATTGCAGCGGAACGTCAGAGGGAGATTTTTTTGGGGGAGGAGAGAAAGGATAGAAAATGTTGTTGAATGCTCAAAAAATGTTATAAATGAGCAGTAGATTGAACCCTCTTTGAAATCAAGAGTAAAGATCAGAGGTTAATGCGGATATCTGTGAGAAAAAAGTTCGTGAAGCCCTGGTAGTTTTATCCACTTAAATAGGAGGGGTGCATGCAAAAGATGTAAAGGCGAGAAGTCTTGGGTGAAGGTTAAGAGGCATTAGAGTTTATGTTTATGGATATAATTTATGCAAAATGTAAGTGAGCCACCAAGTGTTGACGTTGCCATGAGAAAACCTCATTCTGAACTTAATTTTTCTACCTGCCGAGTCTGGTGGATCACAGCACGTCAAGGGGTAAACAGCAGAAAATTTACTTGATTGAATACTTATAGCAGATGCTCACAATCTTCGTCCCTCAGCCTATAACACAGCCTGGAGGTCGAGAGGAAAGAGCAGGTGAGACCAAGCCGAACTTTTCTTCACCTTTCGTATGACGCGTATTTTATTAACAGTTGAGCAATGTCACTCATGAAAGGAAGTGTCATAAATCTGTGATTCCTGATTGGCGCTCACGATTCCTACCTATACGCGAAGGAGCACTAAGCCCCTGAGATGTCTCACTGGACAATGAGCTTGAAGGATAAAATACAGCTGTAGGAATAAATGATGCGTACAGTTTACAACCTGTATAAAGTACTACAATAAATGAAAGATGACAAAATGATTACAAAATTGATCATAACAATATTACGCATTCATTCATACTGAGCCCTGATGTAGACTAGGATAGGGTGCCGAAGACCCTACAACTCATTCATGTAACCAGGAAATATTTGCCACTCGTTAAACATCGCCGTCCTTTTCTGGTGAGGGGACACCCGCCTGCTTATGCCACTGAGCTGCTCAGCTCTGTGCTAGTTTACTTCACTCACGGCATGTTGCAGTTCATAACCTCGTAACCATGCGAGCTTCTCTATCAAGACAGGGCGCGTGGTGCAAGACTAAACTCTTCTCCAATTTGGGTTGTGTTGGAAAGTTAGGAGTTGACACGCACACGCCCATTGTTGGGTCGACCCACCGAACACCTTAATTAATCAACATAGAGGCTGCACTGCGCGTCTGCAGCGCAGTCACCGTGCTCGTGCAGTACGGTGTGTCTTATTTTTACCGCTCGTTACAACATTACACTCGCTGCTCATTTTACGCAAAGATTGACGGAAAATTTCTTTCCACATACCTGATTCGAAACAATTTTGGTTGCGTTATGCTCAAATTCTAAATCCACTGCATTAACAATAATAAGTTTTCTTTCATAACCAACGTTTTATACCATAACATAATAAATCCCTTCGAATGTAAGAGCCAATGGAATATTTTCAGCGAAATTATTTATGGTAAATTTCTCCAACAATTATCACCGATTGCTGAGGTAAGACATGAAATGCGCACGGCAACTTATTATGCTCAGTAATTCTCTATGCAATCTTAGAATCTCGGCTCACTCTTCTTCGTTTGTTGTTTACATTTGCTTCTCTGATTGTTAGAATGCCAATTCGTTCAATATCGCTGTGGATATTTTTATTGCAACTTACACAATTTCACAATGTAATTTGCTGCACTATTTATTGCAAAACAAGTAGTACCTTTTCTAACAAGATTATTGTCGTTTCTAATAGCCTATTCTGGAAAGGTTTAAGAGGTTTCGTTGCATTTAATGCAGTTCTGTAGAATGAGTGTGATTAAATTATTAGTCCAACAATAGTAACTGAGGGAAGAAGAATCTCATAGAGAAATAAAAATTGAATAAAGTACTCAAGTAAACACGGCATAGGAGACGTCTTTGATGAAATCAGTTCGGTGGTGCAGAAAGCAGAGATTTTAAACAAAGTAGAGGCAAAACATTCGCATGGTCTAGACTCTAGGGAATATGGTTCAATGAAAAATCACAAAATGAAAGCAAGATGAAATTGACATTTAATAACTTACAAAAAAAACGTTGCCTTCGAAGCTTTAGAGTCGCACACTGTTTATCATCTGTTTGAACTGCAAAGAAAAGAGTAACTTTATTACACATAAAATGTAAATCAAAATGATAAATACATTTAAACTAGAATTGAAGTAAAACCGCTGATAAAATTATAATTCCTTTGAAATTGACTCATATCATTAATCTTTAACCGACTCACTAAAATTGACTCATTTCATTTACGTTGGTTTTCCATTCATCTAACTAACGCCACAGCGCAATGACTGTTACCCTTGCAAAAGGCGGCATCCATCTCAAACACTTAGGTAAGTAGAAAAAAGAAAAAGAGAGGAGAATTGTGGTCAACTTTCTTCCTTTTCTCAACGGGAAGCGACGCCGAGCTCTCACTGTAAGTTTCATACCTTCGAGCCCTCCACGGGAAAGGTGAGCGTAAAAAATACGGTATAAATTATATTAAAAGACACTGACGTCTCACATGTCTTTTTGAGATGAAAATGTATCTACAATTTTCAGTTCTCTTTTTCCATCTATCGCTAAGTAAAGCTTCGATGCAATGGTTATACAGGTACACGAACATAATTATTTCAGCATATTTTTAAGCAGATCCTGAAACTGAACAATACGACGATGTGCAAGCAGCTAGAGATTAGATGCACATTCCATTGATGGCCCATCATTGTTATAGCGTCTTAAAGGATGATTTCGTTTACAAAACTGTGCCGAAAATGACGACGAAATAATTTGAAAGTATCGCAAGGCCCTCGACTTTGACAGCTACAGAAGTGTCAACAGACGACTTTTATTTTGATTTAAGCATAAATGGACAAATGGACTTTGTACATTAATGGGGTAGTAATCAAGCATTCCCTAAATTTCATGGATTATACGACCATTACAATGCCATGTGCAAAAATTGTCCAACACTTTTGCCCTACAGTGAATGAGTCATTTTACAATCAGTGACTCAAGAAAAAATTTAATTTCGTCCTCGCTACTGTTGTTTAAATCTTTACATAGCACCTAAATAAAGAACACAACTGCTAACATCTGTCCTAGCTGACTATGCAAATAGGCTAACAAACTGTAAGCGCATGTTTCCGAACGAATGCATTTATTAATGCACGCTCAGAGGCACGCGTCAACCTGGGCTCAAAAAACAGCGCGCTCCGCTCTGCTCAAAAAACTGGGCGCAGGCCACGCATAACTCCGTAAAATTGCGCCCGGGGGTGCGCCCGGCACTCCGTGATGTCCAGCGGTTGGCTGGGGGGAGTTCGGAATTGAGTCTTTAAGAAGAGTTGGAATAACACTTTCCGTAATAACAGAGTAAGTAATGACATACTTGTTATAAGTACGGACAGAATTTTAAAAGGTCTGTAAATTTTCAGTGCTTTTGTGCGTTGAATTTCTGCTACGACACAAATTTGCTCATTTTTTGAACGATAGAACGAATCATTAGCTAGGTATATTTTCCATCTTCGCTCACTATTGTGTTTAAAATATGCTTAAGTGTTGAAAAATAACTCTAAAAGTAGTACTGAATGACGACTTTCTATGGTGCTGTTAAAAATATTTAAAATCTTTTTTGACACCAAAAGTTATCGATTACGACTGTTTTTGGTTAAAAAATGTGAGCGTAAATTTTGTGATGGCCCGTGTAAATGCTTTGTGCCTTTTTATAGAACATCTCAGCCACAGGTTAGAACAAACGTCATGCAACTAAGCGGTAATGCTGGAGAAGTGAAAGCATGCGAAAATTTTTCCGACCCAAACCTCCCAAAAAACATGTGAGAAAAATTCAGTCAGGCGGCAATACTTAGAAGAGCGACACTCAGCAATAGAGGCGTCCCGGGACGCGAAGCTGCTTCCAATATCGGGGACGTGCGATCCACAATACTGGAACTGCTCAGGTAGCCAGAGGCTTGCACCTCATTTCCGTAAAAGTTTCTGCTTCTGCAGAGCGGGTGGTGGGAATGCACGATATGCAAAAGAGCAACAGTTCTGTACATTACTTGATCAGGTACGAAAGCCCTGAGTGGGAAATAGTGCAAGTTTTTATTATGTATGTGAAAAATGTTAACAGTAAAATATAGCCACACTTAACAAGTGAGGTTTTTCTTATTAAAAGTCAAGTTGAATAACTTCGCTGCTCTGCTTTGGCATTTGATCCTTATTGTTCTTTGAGCTCTGCATGATCACTAATTTATAGTCATCCCATACACACTGAGTTAAATATCCAGTCTATGGATACAGATTTAATTAATAGCACAAATTATTGTCACTGACTCTCATTCATTTAACCTGCACTGCTCATCAGCGTTTTATCGAAAGTATAAAAAATATGTAAAAGATTCTTCACTAGCAATACAATTCAAATGAAAGAAGAATAACGAATAATATGGATAAAAATTGAACCAAGCAAAGTTGACCACTGCCCCCGACTTGAAACAATAAAATTTATGATAACATCGATTGGGAAGCAAGAGTGTCGGCTTCATCGCCAATATCAACACAGTAGTTTATCGCCAGCCGTATAGCCTGCGTTCAAGAATGAATATGATGTTCATGGTTACACATTTAAAAAGGATGCGCTTAAAGCAATGATCTCACGTTCGAAAAAACACACAAGACTGCCCATTGTAAACGGCTGTTAGGGAACTCAAAAATGAATCTGAACCTTTCGTGCTTACTGGAGCAAAAAACTTCGTCCCTCAGTAAAACCTGCAACGGTGTCTTGGCTATAAGCGAAAGCAGGAGTTGGTTTAAAAGTCATTTTAATCAAAATGTAATTTTTTGCGTCACATTTTTAGCGTACCTTTGGGAAACGTTTTCCGTTGAACATGATCAAAAATATGTTTCAGTTTGATGTTTTTGGAAGGTAAATATCCAGCTCTGCTCATTCACCGCACTTTTTAAAGACAGGTTTACTTAATAGGTTAAACTATTCTTGCTATCATTCTTCTGTTTCCCAGCTATTCTTGTTCCCCGGCTCAATTTTACAAACAATGCTAGTAATTTTTATGTTTTAAAGGTGTATACAAAAAATTAAAAATCCAACTATGGGTGATATATTCATTAAAACTGGTGTAATCATAGTACATTTGAAAGCCCAAGTGTCTTCATCAAAAAACTATTGCCAGATTCTTTTTCAGCGTCAATATCATGAATCGGCTTTATTTTCTTTTTCAGCGTTATTGTCAAGAATCAAGTGAGGACTCACATCAGAATACACGGTTAGAGCTCTTCAGTAGTACTCCGGTGCAAGGTTACCACACTGAGAAAAATTTTGTCCCAAAACCGAGACACCTTTATGTGTCATGGGCTTATACGACACACTTAGGTGTGCCAACCATGACACACTTGAACGTAAATCAATTTCATTCCACATAAATATTTCACTTTCTCAGACGGGTCACTGAGCACACTAATGTACAGACAACGTCTAAGAACGTGTGGGAATTAGAAGAAAAATTAGTGAAGGTATTTGTGTTTTCAAGAGAATTGTACTTCATTCACAAAATCTAAACACAGTTCGGTTTTCTACAAAAAAAATTTAGCCGTTTGAACCGTGAATATGTATTTTAACTCTCTCAACAACTTTAATATGTGTGGTCAACAGAAACATTCTACTGTAGATCAAAATATTTCGAAAAACCGTGTGAGACACACAGGTGTCTCAAAAATTTTTCTCAGTGCAGATTGGTCTTTTATCTGACTAAAATTGCATCCATGAGAACAGTCAGTATCTGGTAACCCTACCGGACCGTCAGACGTTGAGTGTTCTTTATAGCTAAATTTAATTTGAAAAAAGAAATCTAGAACTTTGGCCTGAAAAAAAGACCTCTCGAACAACCCTGCTCCGGCACAGTCCATTAGCTTGTGCGGCGGAGTGCAGTTGGCAGTCCCATTGTAACAAACCTGCCGGAGATCGGCTCTATTGCAGCCAAAAGAGTCTGATCTTGACATTTATCGTCCTGTCCTTTAATTCCATGCTACTGGGTCCACCTTCCACTGAGTGCACGCGATCATTGAAATGCTTGCCTAGCTCCAAGAAAGTAAGAATTTCTACCCTGAGGTAGTTCTCATTAGGTTTAAAGTGTGAGCTACGGGTCGAACTACTGAAAATATGTGATTATTACAAATATTCTCATTTGTTTATAAATTTTTATTGTAGATATTCTCATTCGTTATCAAGATCAGTAGGTACAAAAAAAAAAACGATAACATGAACCTACTGCGCACAGCACATCTGTGTCGGAAATAATTTTTCGTACCTGACTCCCAGTCTGAGTTTAAAATAGACTATTGTGCGAGCGGTGATATACGTTTCTACGGTTACTAGATGAAACTCATGAAGCGTGCGCTTGTCCTCTAGTTGTGCAGTTTAAAGCTGACGTGAATAAAGATGTTTAATTACGGATGAAGAAACAAAAAATGTGAAGCATTAGAATGATTGAAGCAAATTTTTACTGGTGCGCTTAGCTATTAAAGCAAAATATTGAAAAACCATTTAGCTCTGACTGCAGGGTAGGGAAACGAAACTGTCATCATTAAAACTTGAATTTTCTATACAATCGTTGTATCAAATCACGCGAAAAAAATGTAAAATAAAGATACATGTGTCAACTATAGCAATGCTGATCTGCTGACAACCAGGAGCAGGTATAACTAACATGACCTGTCACCCTAATGTAGTCTCTCGACGCTGACATGAAGAGAGGGCAAATTAATGTGACGCACCTTTTCACAATCAAAAGCAGCGCAGCTTTCAAATGTCGCATGGATGTCGTTAGTGAAAGTATTGGTGGACACATTGAATTGTGAGTGATTATCACATTTTTCATGAGTTTCATTATCTCATTGATTATTTTCGTTTTATAAAATAAATGTTTTTTGTCATCTTAGTGAACGAGTTTCTGAAACTTGAAATCTCATAACAAATTCCTAACCTGTATTTTTCGCAATTAATAAATTAACTGTCTCAAAAAGTTTATGTACTTCAGCGTCTTGGCAACTAAATGGACAGTTTTGTGCAGGTCCAAACATAGGCACGGTCCATGCATTAGCTCAAACGTTATTCAGGTGCATGAAAGAAGTATGGCTTCAAGTGTGCTAAATTAGATAAAGCTCTTCAGACCCATCATGACTCTTTTAAAAAAAACAAATAGACTTCGCGCGAGAGAACCCCAGAATTCTACCCCGGTGAGGGGAGTTTTGTTCTAATAAAATAAATGTAATCATTTTAACACAGGGTTTAGATGAATGAGCTGGGATAAAAATTGTTTTATACCTAAATGTCTTAAAAGATAATAAATAAAAACAAATGTAGGGTAGCTTATAGTTCTGTTCAAGTCGCTCAGAAGTGAAGTTTGTAAACTGCATCCCAGGCGTTTACACCACAGCAAAACTTTCAGTTTCTGTACACAATGTACACATGTCGACGCAATGAAATACACCCAACAGAGAGATGAATCCATAATGACGAGTTCAGTATTCTGATAAGTAAAAGCCACAATGATTAGTGACGTAGATTAAATTCAGTATTTCAATCGGTAACTACGATTCTTCTCAGGCACTGAAACGCAAAAGATAACAAAAAACACCAAAACGAGTGTCAAGTTGGAAAATTGGAGAAAATCTTCAGTAAATGATTATCGCGTTCACTTACCGCACCTCAGCCTATTTTGTGATGAAAATTTTGAATATGTAAAAATATTGCCTTATCCTGTTTAGCATAAGTTGTTCCTCCACACACACTGAATGCAAGCTTGCTGTCTAACTAACCTACGTACATAAGAGGGCAACCGAAACAGTGAATGACGCAGGTATCCCGAGTGGTTTCAGATCTCTGATTTATTTTGCACTGAATGACTTTTAGTGATTGGTACATTCCTCTTCCCCAGTTCAACTCCATGATTTTAAGCGGACGATAATAAATAGTTGCTACCATCACAGTGACTTTTATTTATCACGGCTTACAAAGTTTAGTTGAGCAATTGCCCTGTGTACTTTGAATGAGCATATTATATTCACTCTTTTTCGAGTGAGGTACTAAACATGTGTTAAATGTTAATTTACCAGGAAATATTTTATTTCAGTTTCCGATCTTGCTTTCAACGCAAGCTTTTCCTTGTTTTCTAGACATTTTTTTACCTGTATATGCTGTTTAAAATGTTCATTTATCTATCAAATAAAATTAGATTTCGAATTTATTTTCGCATAGTTACGTGTGCACATGCGTTGTTTCGATAGATAGTTTTCTTTACATATGAGTAGGTTCACCGTTTAAAGATGGGAAATAATTGCAAGGATTCGCTGAAAAACTGTGGACACAGAACTGTTTGTCTCGCCAGTCGAGGTAAGTTCCACTACCACGCGGCGGGGAGACTCGACTGTACCAGCATGCTAAAGTTCACAGAGGCCGCACATGACCGTAATTCATTGGGATCTGAAAAAATAGTGTAAGTAATGAAATACTCTCCTTGGACTGGTATAAATCGCAAATAAAGCTGCAGCACAGAATGAAGGCTCCATTTTTTGTGTGCCATGCACCTAGTTGTTGAAACATATTTCATTTAAAGAAAATACTTTACAGACAGTGCGGACATGATCATTGCTCTCAGTGGCTCATTTCCCCAGTTATACTAAACCGTAAGCTGATGGAGGGGAAAGTCAGGCGGCGGTTTACCTATTATCTTCACCGCACTCTTGCTCATCCCGCCCTCATTCCTCGCAACGCGGGCCGAAAGCCTCAAACTACTGCGAGCTCGCGAAATTATTCAAGCGAGCTGTCCTGCCTTTGATTTAAGACGCGCCTCGTTACTGAGATTTACGAGCTGCGGCTTCTATTAGCATCTTATCTCAATGACGGTTTTTTGGGAAAAGAGTGATGAAGCTTCAAAAAAATAAGTACAGGCTTGTGCAGAATCTGGGGAAAATGAGGTATAAATTGTTATGTACTTAGGTACAAACTGTGAAATTCCACCACCAAAAGAGTGAACGGCGGTTCGTGAACCTTACGCCCGATCGCTGGGTAATAAGTCAACAAGAAAAGCAAGCTCAGCATATGGGGAAGGCGACAGAGAAAGTGCTCAACACCCTTCGACGGTTGATCGCTGCCAACCGATCCCAACGAATCTCCAGAAGCTGCAGCAATCACTGCGGCTATTTAAGCATTGGTTGACCGTTAGGTAGGATTCATTATAGTACGAGATTTCCTCTTGTAAAGGTCTGTTAGTGCCACCTTTCGACTTGTTAATTAAAACTCAGCCGGCACTCTGAAAGAGAGTCTATGTAATCTCTGTGTAACTTCATATCGACGTATCCGATTTAACGTAATTACTAGACCTTTAATTCGTCACCATCGCTGCACACTCCGAGTTAAGTTCTTTGGGATTGTCTATTATTTTATCATCCTCGATATTTGCTAGTTTCATCAATCTCTTGTCATATGTGTGTTCACCCTTCGTTAAAACAGTAAATGTATGGCCGTACTTAGATTTGTGTTTAATATATCCCGCTGAAATAAACCGTAAATTTGAAGGTCAACCTTGAAACGACTGACGAAGTAGAAATAACTGTATAATTGACTTGAAAAGAAAAGAAGGTTACGACAAAATTCGTAGAAATTTTTGTGAAAAATTTTCGCCAAATTTCTTAGGAAATGCTCTTACGCAAATCGAATGCGCTCTCCATCAACAGGGAACAACAAAATTACGATGAAGGTATAACACTGCTCTAATTTTGTTATTATACCGTTTCCATTATTATCGCGTCCAAGTTACACAGTTGTTAAGGAATACGAGAATTATTTTATGAAAAAGTCACCCTTAACCACAGAGTAGAAAATGCTTTTACATTATCTGATCGGTTTCCTCGACATGTATGTCAAGGAAACCGATCAGATAATGGCCTCTTAAGGCGCATGGTTTCCCGAGGGTGAGCGCAAAAGCTGTCAATTCGATCAGGCTCGTAATTTTGCGGCGCTAGTCACCAGCGGCGGGCTGGTGTGGGGGAGGGAGAGCGCCATCCCCAGTCAGGGAGAGCAACGTCCGAAAAAGGTGGACTCGCAGTGGGATGTTGTGATTCATTTTCTTGTTTTCAATTTTTATTCTTCTCAGTGTTGCGCATTGTTATCATGTTTTTTCACATACGTTGTGATTACATTCAATTGATTGATCGTAGAAGGATTTGGAATAGCACATTCTTTTCAGTGCTGTGCATCGTTATCATGATGATTTTTCTATACCTTACGATTGTGTTCAATGATTGGTGGTAAATAACTATGGGGTTGCATAATGAGAATGGATGGAACACAGTACTGAGTGATGGAGAGCGAGGAGGCCGAGCAGAAGGCCTAGGCTGCGACAGACAAAAACATGATAATATCAAACCCTGAATTAAATCCTCTCTCTACGAAATAATCCTTTTTCTGACAGTTGAAATCTAGAATTATTGTGCTTGAAGCACAAGGAATCGTTGTTGAGCTGAGTATCTCCATTAACGGCCACAGATGATTAAAATGCATAAAGACAAGGAAGAAAATGTAACGTGTAAAGGGAACGACAGTTCACATTCCATGAGGCAGTCGATTTTTGATCGAAAATTTCCTCTCTGAAATGACTCATTGAGGAAAATCCGATGAGCAAATGTATACTCATCTGGAACGGAAGATACGGTCGATGCCGAGGAGTAGGATACGAAGACGGATAATTAATGAACTTTAAGAAATTTTTCTACGCGCAGGCGAAATTAATGTACTCGAAAGTGAACGTTCAAACGCCTTTAGGTTCGATATAGGAAACAAATGTAATGAATAGCAACTTTAACTGAGGACTGCGTTTAAAAAAAACGCCGAGTGGACTGTTTTCAGTCATTTCTGGACTACTTGCGATACTATATTCGTATTTGTAATATCTCTTCCATTTGAAGGTGAGCGATAAAAATCACTGACGTCTTGGTGTTGCTTAGGACACGCCGTAAGATCGAAAAAGTGATTCATTAGACGAATGGATTTCAAACTACAGGACACAATCATAAGCTCGCTAAATGACGACGGGCATACACAAAAAGCTTTGCATTCTGACAAAATTTCTATCATCGATAGCGGATTTTGACTGGAGGCCATAATTGCTTATTTTGTCACTCTTAATAACGCGGTGAAATACGTTGGTTGCAACATGGTCGAAAGTTTATATAGTAAAGTCACACAACAACAAAACAATCGAAAATTAAACATCTTACGTACTTTCGGACGCTAAATACAAATTCGAAATAGAATGCGTGAATAATAAACTATTGATCCTATATGTTGACTTAAATGTTAGAAAATCGCCTCAAAAAGCTCCCAAAACACCCACAAAATTAATTTTAAAGAGATAAAAAATAGTCTTCGAATATTACAGAGTATTTGAGGTGACAGTAATGCTGTAGAACTTTCTATAAAATATTCCATTTCGTCCATGTACACCAGCAGGCTAGTGTTTGTCTATGGCCACTAACACTCAAAGAAGTTGTTGTGCCGCGTCAACGTCTAGTACGTCGAAAAGTAAAGAATCAATAGAAATTGCCGAAGAACTAATCTAATATAAAAGAGACTTTGACGGAAGGAAAATTAATTTATACTAAAATACCCGTCTAAACCATTAATAACATTTATATATATGCCCGAAGGACGTTGATCATTTTTGCTCTTTGTCTTCTTTCAGTTTTCATTCCTTTTCCAGTATATCATTTACAAGTTTTTCTTAGTCCATACTAAATGGTTTCTCCTCTTTCCACTGTGAAAACATCTTTGCAATGGAAAAATAGCCTTTAAATAACGTCTGTGCTACTCGGGGTGTCAATTTAATATTTCAAACCGGTCAGCCAAACAAAGAGTTCGTGAAAAAAAGAAAAATCCTCGCGTGACTTTCTCTGAACTTCACTATGATTTGGAAGCAGCTGGGACCAACGTGAGCAAAACACAATTGGAGCATTTCATATGAACGAGGAATACCGTTTTTACACGCCAATAAAGAAACTTCTGTTGAAACCAATTCATGTCAAAAATCATTTGAGCTGAGATAAGGAAAATTGAGGAAAGCCTGCAAGTTTTGAGAACGCTGTTCTGACGGGTCGGAGATGTATTATTTGGGTGGAATAGTAGAAAGCAGAAAACTCAGCGCGTTATCCTAATAACACAATCCCAACAGAGGAGTTTGGTAGAGGCGAAATACGAGTATTGAGTGAGTTCTCCTCCAAAAGCTTGCAAACTCCGTGTCATTGAAGGTAAAAGAATACTCAGAAGCGTCAAAGAATTCTGGACGATAATAAGTTATAGTTTGCTGACGAATTTATGTTATTAAGAACGCAGACATTTCTAAATTAAATGTCAAGGACACTGCAGCGTGGTTCCAGCGAAAAAAACAAGGATTATGAGAGGGCCACCTCAGTCAGATCTAAATCCTATCGAGAACCTGTAGCGAGAATTAAAACTATGCATACTGAAAAGGGATCCCAGAAATCTAACAGTTTTGAAAAGAATATTACAAAGAGAATCAGCCAAGGTAAAATTATTTGCAAGAATTTTGAACGTACACACTGTAGCCTCAAATGGTTAAAGTATGTAGTTGCGACGATACGTCATGCGACCATACTAACTGATTTTCAAAAACGTAATTTATAAACATTCCCTTTGTTATTTTTGTCGTTATCATAGATGTTTTCCTGTTTGTGTATTGTGATACCGAATTTGTATTCAGCGTACAAAATATATAAGTTGTTCACTTTTTGATTTCTTTGCTGTTGTGTAACTATGGTGAGTCAACTTATTTTCATGCATCAGATATTTATTACACCCACGGTAGATACCTGTGAGCAACACATGTCGTATGGGAAGTTCTGTACGATCTTTGATCCAATTTTAATCGTTTCCAAATTCATTCCTATGTATAATCTGTAACTCCAGTCGTGTTTCGTTTCTTTGAATTGCAGTGGGAAAAAATGTCTATACTTACCGATAAAAAAAGGACATTTTGGCATACGATTTTCAATTAGCGAAAAATGTATTTACTAAATTAAAAACTCAATTTTCAGCTACTGATAGTTGAGAATGAAAGGCCACACTTTTAAATAACTTAGTTGATAACCTTTTCATATAATTAAACTAAATGAAGAAGGTAGATTCGCTTCAAAATAGGAGAGATGTTTCCGTGCTTCTCGCAAAATGAGTTGTTTGCCTTCCTTATCTCGAGGCCAGTGCTCCAGCGGACGAGTTACAGCGGTCCTGGCCTCGCAAATTGCCAGCAGAGGGCAAGTAAAAAGCTGAAATATTCTGCAGAGTTCAGCTCACAGTACTGCACGAGTTTTTTGGTGTCCACAGTCCGCGAGACGGTGAGACCGTGGCGGTGTTGCTGGCGTACAGTGTTTGGTGGCGTGTCTAGTGGAGTACTCGATGATGTGCCTGGTGGCATGGGTGCTGGTTTTGGTAGTGTGACAAACCGTTCTAGAACCAGGTGGTTCACAAACAGTGTAGCAAATGAAAGCTAAGCCAATAGTTAAAAATTTCACATTTTCCTTTATTTCTAATAACGAAGCATATAGCCTGAAGGTATGTTCATCAAGACGCAGTACATACTCTGAACTTCTTGAGAACTAAATACATGTGGATACACGATACAATTTTAGCACTGACTAGAACGGATGAGGCTCACTTAAAATTAAAATTGAAAAGCATTTGCGGAGAAATTTCTTAATCACATATGAAAACGGGGACTTGACTAGAAGATAAGATTTGCCTTCGATAATGTGTAAAATTAGAAGTTGAATTCATATTATCTATTAAAAAGTAATTGTGCGAGCTGTCACCTCGTACCATTATATCATGAACAAATAAATGAATTAAGCGCATCCAGACAGTGAGTCTCTAAAGAGCGTCGAGAAAAAAAATTTGTGCAAAAACATCATCGTGGCAGATATGGCACATGTTGCGCTATTTTTCCATGTAATCCCCACCATAATCGAAACATTTATCATACCGCGGAATCAACGTTTGTATTCCAGTATCGCAGAATACTGGAATACACTGGCGCCAGTGCCTTGACAGCTGCATCTCTGTGCCACTGTGATGCGTAATACTGACCTGCTGCTTATGGCTCCTGAAGGAATGGTGACTGAGTTCCATAACAGCGACTGTTATCCACAATATGCTGCTGCACTTGTTTCACAAGATCGTCCTACCTTCTGAAAATTTCCTGCACCAGCGGCGCATCATCTGATCACTCATGATGCCCGGTCCAAATTCTGGACAGTTGACGATGTAATTCGATCGATGTCATGTTCTTTACGTTGAAGAACTTTTTCACTAACCGAAGATCACAAGAAACTTAGGATGAAATTCGTATCGCTAAATTTCATCCGCTGGACTCGTGCTACTGTTAAGAATCAGGGGCAATTCTTCATGAAGCATTCCAAAAGCATGGCCTCCTTTCTATTAGCCTTGGGGAAACTTACTGTCTAAACGCTCCACACATAAAATATGTATATCATCGTTTATAAACAATAACCCATTCAACGCAGCTAATTTCATGACACAGGAAAATTAATGCTGAATAACATAATTTCTAGTCCCATCTGGAAATGGGGACAATTTTTGTTAGGAAATTTGACACAGTTCAGCCTGTTCCAACTTTGCCTTAAATTTCTTGGTTAACGTTGCAACAAACTCATCGCTTTCAGGTGGCATTCAGCTCATAGCATTTAAATTCTAAAATTATTAAAGTGGGTAGTCGTTTTAAATTAGTTCTACTACTGTTTTAATAGTGGTTAATGCCAAATATTTCTAATACTTGAATCCTAATTTGTATTACTAATGTTAGAATTTTAAAATACATTAATGCAACTAAATTTTAACACATAGCTTACGATAAAACCCTAGTATGTTTTGTTAGAACCAGTATTAAATTCTAACATGTGTTTCTGCTTTTAAAACCCAATCGTGTATGACTAATATTATAATCCTAGCCTCGATAACAAATGTTCAAATCCGATCTTGTATTACCATATTTGAAATCATAACATGTGTCTGTAATTTTTGAAATCCTAACACGTATTAGTAAGTACTTAGTGCGTACCTCCCTATCCCGCCCAATGCCAATACTCAAAGTCAATTGTTCACTGGACACGCAGCTACCGAGGCTCCTATAGGCATTAATGCTTGACCATTAAAAGACAAGCAAAAAACCATGATCATTCGAAAATTGAAAACAAGAATTGTTTTCAATTTTCGAATTATTAACCTGTATTGTTTCACGCAACGGCAATACCTCACTGAGGAGGCGAATATTATTTCCCGGAAAAACACAATCTGGGGAGCCTGGTATGAACTATGTAAGCCAAGTTACATGCTCTCGAGCGATAATTAAACGGAATTCGATTTCCAAGAACTACGCTAAAGGTTCATAGATAGGGATGAATATGAGAGAATTGAACAATAAATTACGATGTCCAAGTCAAAAAAGCTTTAATTCCACATTTGTACAATTCAAAGATTCCAGCCATTCTTCCATTTTATCTCCCTTTTATGAGCAGTATCGAAAAGAAAGCATGTTTTATAGCCGACTCTCGGCTCACAAATGCGAAGAATCTTTGGAGCCTCGTCCAGCTCCTAAAAAAATCACCCTCGGCGACTCCTATTGGCCACGTCTTTTCTGGCATTCCATGAAGACGTGATCTTTGTCAAAGAAAGCAATCTCTAAGATTATGGATATGTAGATAAGGCTCCGGTCGACGGTCCGCCGTCAATCCAAAAAGAGCCGCCGGAAGATGTCGCTCATCTTCGTCCTCCAGCTCGCGCTGAAGAGAAGCAAATTCTGCAGCGGTGCCTAAGAAAAATTTGCACAATTCTACACACATTTTAACTTATTCATTTTCGGATGAATCGATGAGTGATACAGTGAAGAGGATGCTCTATATGTAAATATAGAGTTTAAGTCAGATTTATAAAATAAAATGTAACTATTACTCACGAAATTACAGTATTAAGGCTATTATGTTAATTAATTGCGCATATTGTTGAATACCAGCCAAGGCTAGAGATCCATTGAAATCCAAAATATAGCACCACAGGCCTTGCCCTCCCAGATGAAATACCAGTGCGTGCCTGCGCACCCATGCATGCTCGCGTTGAGGAGGTGCGCCCCCCACTCGTGTGTGGCAGTCTGAGGCCAGGCGAAGATGATTATCAGAGTGCAGGAATGAAGATAATCGTACGTTATGGTCGCCTGTGATTAAGATTGCCTCATTTGAATTGATTATTGGAAAGAGTATCAGGGGCTGACTGGGGTCGCCCAGTTTCTTGCGGCACTCCTATGCTGCTGTGCACTCGGTGGCCACCAGGCTAAACAGCGAGCGAACCAACTGTTAACAATACTCTACCTCACACAACATTTTCTCAACACGTTTCCTGCGAAGGGACCCACCGGTCGTCACTATATGGGATTTTCATAGTGCTGCCGACTGATCTGCAGTCACTAACTCAATTTTTTTAAATAATGAAAGCTAAATAAAGGCAAGATCCAGTTGATGTTGGTTATTTTTAGAATTTCGTAATATAATTGACTTTAAAATTGAATCACAAATCAATAACTATTCACTGTTGACGCATGTTGCAATTGACTGTAGAATTGACTGCACTCATATACTGCATGTTACCCGTACATGCAAGTGTGTATAAGTCATAAACTCAAGCAGTCAAAGTTTGAAAAACTTTTTTGTGTAAATATTAAAACTTTTGGGAACATGTTAAACAAATATCAGAAGCGCCTTGTTAGAGGAATGCTGGCCAATTCTATCAGGTTGAAGCTAAAATTTTAAATAATTTGAAAACTGTTAGAAGCCAGCTTTTTGACATTCAAGAAAAAACATTTTGGAAATTGGTTTATTTTTGCAAGCCAATGATGTTGATAAACTTTCGACGGGATAATAATTTTGATCGTTATACCCTCCGTACTGTGCGTGATGAGCTATCAGTAAAAACTACTTAAAGAAAAGATGTGTTAGAGTTAAAAAATTAAAATACTCCTCATGTAAAATTGTTTTCAGTCACCATGGCAATTTTTAACGAGCGTGGCTCAAATAATATTGGATGAAATGCAATTGAATTCGGCACGGATGTGACTAATTCGCGTCACTAAAGCGGTATCCCTTCATGATCAATATTCATGCAGATCAAATGCTTTGGGTCAAGTCCAGCACATAAGAGATTCTCCTGTTTGATATTCGAACTGCAGAAGCAGAAACTAAATCCTAGGAGCATCCGTTTCCCTCGAAATACGTGTATTGTTTTAATCATGAGTTTGTCCTTGTGATGCGTTTCTGCCACTTCGATCAATCTTTGTGAAACTGCTCTAACTGCACACCCCACATACAGACTTTAGGTTTAATTATTTTCTATTTCTCCTTGAGACGAGGATAGTGCCGACTTCGATCTATGATCTCCAATACAACCTGCACATCATATTGATGTTTGACATTTGTTTAGGGTCAATCTAAGTGCTTCTCATTATTTTTAGCTTTGCATGAGACATGAGTCTAATTGAACATGAGATGCTTGTTCATACTGATTTTACAGCGCAAGATCACAGTCTCCTCGGAAGAGCATCGCGATACAGCTTCAACCATCTCTTGCATCAACGTAAGGCCTATCCCATCAGAACTGAATCCTTAATTTGGTTGCCTACAGAAATACGTATGACCTGCTATAAAAAAAATGAAAACTCGATTCGTATGATAATAAATTCTATTGGTCCATTAACGTTTTTGTATCCACAAGAGGTTAGAAAAAGAAATAAATTTGGGTGACAAATAAATTTTCCTTCGTCCAGTTTTACATTAACATGAGACTATATGAAGCTCCAGGTGAACATACGCGTATTATCGTATTATATCACGTGCTCTTTTAATACACGAACACAGATATGACGAGCAAGGGCAGAAATATTTTAGATTTTATCACTACGCTTTGAGCACCAGGCTCTTATCTCTAGAAATGTGGTAACTCCCGGAATAACTTCCCCTGGCGATGCTTTTATGTTCTTTCTACGAGGATGATAAAAGCATCACCGAAGAACTTTCCTTTCGCAGGAAAGCGCCACTGTGGTGGGCTGTACAGTTGCTGCCGAAGATCGAGAGTGCATGTGCTTTCATAGACGAAAACGCCTATAAGCAAGCTCGAAAAATGCTTGTAGACTTTTTTAAAATTTTCGCATTCAAAGTCAAATTTTCCCACAACCTATGAGATAAAATAAAAAATTGTTACCAGACAAAGCGCATTTGCTCTCTTCTAGGAAGAGAAATATTTCTCACAATATGTCTGCTCATTTTCTACAACAAGGGAAGGACAATAAGAAAATGTGGGGTAAGACATGATGGAATGCGCCCGTTCCATTCCTAATAACCTAACACACCATGTCCTACCATAATCTGTTCCATTACTGAATTTAATGAACATAGAAAACCACGAAATGCTCAAATTTAATGTACGAAACTCTGCACACTAATCAGTGAACAAACATTTTTGAAACTAAAATGTTAAAATGTTTGAATTACTAAAAAAGAAAAAAACGAATTGCAGAAATCGTGAGTCTACCCAATATTTCCAACATAACTTTAGTGCGAAAAGGAAAAGAATTTAAACTTTTCTCGTTAATTGACTTAGAGGATATACCAAAGCTTACTAAATCGCACTGAGAACATTTGCTTGTGGTATTGCATAACAAAGACTTAGGGAGTGCCACAGGGTTAATTTTATATATTAGTGATCAGAAACAGATTCTATACCAGAGACAAGTTAATGCTTTCACAATCAACATCATACGAGATTGGACAAGTTGGCTCTGAAAGTTTTCATACGTGGAGTAGTGACAAATCACGCATGCTTCATAAGCTCTTATTTTGATTGACAATGCTCAATCATCACAAAAATCATTTTGACTTATTGCAAATTTCAAATGTTGCTCTGTTCCATAAGTTTAATTTAAGTCTAACCACTATCCTCTTTGAAATTTACACAGTGTCAAAACTCCAAGTTTCGAAGATAGGCACAGACGAGTTAAGGTACGTCACATTTTGGAATCAGCAAATTCTGAATCTGTCATGACTAAAAAACTTCGGTCGTCGGTACGCGACTTCATGCTTGTCTAAGTAGCGACGACACTCCTGTTTCAATTGTGTCGGCAAGGCAACAACATCCGACACATCTATAATAACTTAATATCTAGGTGGGGAAACGTGCAACCGGCCTGTGAATCATTGGTAGTCTTAACTGCACAGTGTCGGCATACCAGCGCTGCTTCGCGCTGAGCAGCAAATTTTTGACAATTCAAATTGGTTTCACTTCTTGACCTCTAGATGCTAGAACGTCCGATGATACAGCGTCTGTTTTCCTGATGCTCTAACATTCAAAATTTTTTCTTACGTTCATGGCTAGGGCAGAAAACGATCAGAATGCCAGCTATTTTCCAACTTCCTCGTTGAACTGAAGAAGAGAGACGATTAACGGCAGAGTTCGTGTCACGATCTCAATTGAACGAGCTAATGAAGTCCTCACTCGAAGAGTTTAAGAGGAGTTGATGCCCGACAAAAACGCCTTAACGACAAAGTTGTAGTCATTGATCTTCTCTTTTTACGGCTTGGTCGTGAAAACGTTTGGGTTCCAAGGAACGAAATTTGCTGACGATGTTTTAGCGGATTAAGCCTAAAATTCTCAGAGCTTTGGGAGTTCAGTATTTTTGAGAACAAAATTTATGAATTGCATAGATGTAAGCCTCAGACTTCAGTGATATTTCAGTAAGTTGAAAAAATTTAAATGGAAACATGGCTAATATTTTCCTCCGCATTATATATATTCGTTCATAATTTTATCTCACAAGTACATGATAAGCCTAATAGTTTGAGTTTAATTAGGTCGCCGTAACATACGATGCAGGTGCTTTTAACCCAGCATTCTAAATAATTAATACTGCTTCTTTACTTTTCATTTTTCAAAAAACTGATAAGTATACTGTACACTAAAGTTTACGTTATACGTCTCAACGCAGTCGTACAGCTATCATGTAGTCGTCTTCAATTGAGTTCCGAAGAATGCAAAAGAACACAACCTTAAAGGGTCATATGTTTTCATAACAGTTCGCTACAAATAGCCATTTAACTATGATAGAACGTCACTGAAAGATTCTACAGGTCTTGTTCGTGTACAGTTCAATTTATTTGATCAGTTTTATCGATTATGATAAACTGAGAGAATAGACGAGGGCTCTCATATGTTGCGCCCCATAAGCAGATTAGTTAATAATGGAGTCATCAGGCACACGTGATCGCCGTCATCAGTCCTCGTGTTGATGACTGGCGCCGCGCTCCTCGGCCGCTCATTAAATGCCTTGGAAGGCACCCCGCCTCCAGCCCACGCCGTGCTGTGGACGGCGTGCGGACTCGTGCTTTAGCACGTTAACTGCTATGGCTTTAAACTGAAGTTCAGTATTCAACTCAAATTTAAATTCATAAGTTGTTGGAAATTCTATAAAAACCAAAGATGAACTGGGTCTATTCAATATCATATTTGAAAGATTGTTGAAACTTATTCAAACGACCCATTAATGAGTCATTGATGAGTCGATGAGTCGTGACGGTCGTATCGCAGTCTACGTGTTAAAGTTCGGCTCAAAGCTCTCCGCTCCCAACCGTTCTGTGCAATGAACGGCAAATTGATGCACCGTCAAAATACGGAACAAATAGTAAGATACGTAATGCATTAACAACGTGATCCATAATGAGTTTTGAATTGCATCCTCCGCGAGGGAATTTCTTGTGTTTTGTGCTCGTAGAGCAAGTGAAGGTGATGTGCTGCGTATCTGACGTGTTCTTTGTCTGCAGTGTGTTTGAAACGTCTTCAAATCACAATGGAACATTTCACTGAACATCGAATGATACAAAAAATAACCAACGTGGTGATAAACATATTCACTTGCATGCATTTTGGAATTCATACATTCAATCAACAGTGCTGAAAAAATAACAGAATACTCATAGAGAGATACTTAAGATGAAGTTAGGAATAAAAATTACAACGACGCCATTTCTAAGACAATCTAACCTAATTTTAAAAACCGACGTACTCAAGCCGTTAAAACTCATGGTCCCACACATACCCAGCCAAAACACACCCCCACTCATACACCAGCACCCGAGCGCAAATCCAGACCAGCATGCCGACAATTAGGAAGAAGCGCAATGAATAATGTAGTCGCACTTGCGCCACTACTCAAATGAGGTTTTTGAGTCAATTTGTACAATGATTCTATAATGTTCATTATTTGCTCTACAAAGTATGGAAAAATTAAGAGTTTTGAAGGGATGATTGGAACTATTACAGTGGTTTCAAACAGCGGATTGGGTGGGGTATGCGAATGCCTTATGAGAAATCCTGAATGTTGACCATGGCGGATAAATAATCATGTGGTAGGTAGTACTTCCAGCAAGCGACTGCTGGCATCAATCGCAAATTATTCACAGTAACTTTCAATGTATTTATTCTGTCGCTCATTCATTGCGGTCAAGAAAATTTCTAACCATTTAATGAAGAAGAAATTTTGTGGAAATATTGCGCGCGAACATTTTTTGTACGTGGTCTATTTCATCGCAAAATATTTTATACGTATTTGAAATGCAACATGCTTTATGTGTTTATGTTTTAACTCACCATTTAATGCAACTCGGTTGATACAACTGATAAGATTAACACCAACTACGCAGAGAAAGAGAGCGCATTGAAAACCCCCAATTCATCCAAATTATTGCAACGATTGTGGGATAGTGCAAGAAATATCATTCTTCATATAGATGAAATTTTCCTCGGCCTCATCAGCAACATGAACATTCAACTCTAAAATCCATCTTCTCGGTTTCTCCGTGATAATTTGAAAAAAAATCAGAGCTCAGCAGTTACTTCCGTTGAGTTTACACGAAGGTAAATGAACATAGGGAAACATCACGCCTCAGTGGGAATAAGGAAAGAAGAAATCAATTATTCACTTCTAAAGAATATCGCTGTAAATCATTTCTTGAAATTTGAGGGCGTGAAGAAATTATCTTGCAAAGCAAACTGTAAAACAGCGTCTGTGTTAAATAAAATATATTAATGCACTCATCTCGGATGGTAGAAAATCAATTGAATGTTCCTACGTAACGAGCACGAAGAAGACGCATGTCAATTATAGAAATAACATTTAGCGCTGTTTACGTACGTAAAGATTTTTGAAAGTACTTTCCTGCCAAAGAGTGTTATATATATGAGCAGCTCAAGGCAAATAATTTGACTGTTGAACGCATGAACTTCCAGGGAAAACACGCTACTTTAGAAATCGACCTCGTCCCATTCATTTTTATTTCACTCATTGCTTATATTATTCTGATTTTTGATATTTTTATTAATTTCACAAAAACTGTTTCGAATACGGTAGAATAAATGAGTTTCTAAATTATAAAGTCGTTCACAAGACGTGCAGAATTGGAGAGTTTGAAACAATGATGCATTTTATTTTGAAGCAAGGCTTTCGCTATATCTGCATGATGTTGCACAAAAAGCATAAACTTGAAAAATGACCAATACTATCTCACCCTAAAAAATTGAAGTCTGAGATATCATGAAATAAATTTCCTCTTCCTTTTTAATCTGTTTAGCGATAAATAAATTTCATGTCATAAATGTTTCACGAAAACGGGGCCAAAAACTAGAGTGAGATGCCGCTTTTCACTATCAATTTCCATGACGCCTGTCATTGAATATGCTCTCTCTCTAGTTTCAAGTTACGATAAATCAAACCCAAGAACAAAACTAATTAAATTTTCACGTTGAGCTCAACATATATTCTTTGCTGGAAATGTGAGCCGTGTTATTCCTCGTATTTGAGCGACAATTATTCTCCCCTCGCACCCTACGGGAGCCCTGCGTGATAAGAGAACGAGTGCGCTCGAGGAATTGATTATGGAAATACGCTACATATTATCTGGTAGGACTTTGCTATAAAACTTATTAAAAAAATACGAGTTGTCCATAAATTACAGCTGAAAATATCTCTGCGTCACTTTACGCGTAGCTTCTGGAATATAGAACAGTGATGATATTCAACAGATTTGGCAGATGGCGGCATTATCAGGTCAAATTCTCAACACTCCTCGTCACGTTTGGAGCTTCATGTCCCACATGTCGTTCAGGGAGGTGATCTTAGAAAAACTTCCTCTCAGGAGCAATGATGAGTAATATAAGCATTTTCATGAACAAAGTAGCGAAAAACCTAAATGAGGTTTAACGTTTTATAACTACAGAGGCGTTTTTGAACCCTCCAACCTTCCTAGATAAAAAAACCGTTTTTGAACCTTCCTATGAGAAAATGAAGTGAGATTCAAGTGCAGCAGTTTGTAGAGCAATACGCTTTACATTTTTACTTTTCTTTCATTTTACTTCATTTCTCACTTTGTCATAAACAGAGGTTAAAATTTAGATAGAAAAAATAAAATAAAAACCTAGTTGACTGATTGTTCTTAGTTTTTAAAATTGTTTATAAATATTTTACGAAAAAATTCTTCGAACAACCTAAAACTTTGAAATAGGTAGAACTTGTACGACGTACCACTCTCCTGGACGCAGATTTTTCAACGTTATTTTAATATGTTATTTCGATTGCTCCCCGCAGTTCACAACAGTCCTCTTCATTTGGTGAAAACATATCACTGTAGGTAAACTTAGCCCACACAATGCAATTATGTCCCAAAGACAAATGTTTAATCTCTCAGTAAAAAAAATTACGTTAAGTTTCCTACGAAATGTAATTATTGAAACAAATGAGAGTTACAAATATCATTAGATTCTAACCTTATATGCTCAACAGGCATAATTTGCACTGGCAAAACACGTCCATCGACTGGTTCACTTCGACCACTGGCTGTTAGTGCATCCCCTCTTAGAAAACCTCTCTACCTAAAATCATCATGGTTCAAGGACCCATAATCTTGTGTAGTAATTGAAGAAAGCATCATACTCCTCGTTAAACCATATGACTGTCATTGATTTCATTCGCGTAGCAATGACTAATAAATGGACCGAAAAGCACACTTTGTCAGAAAGTAAGTTAATGCACGGATTCATACGCAGCATCACTAATTGAACATAATGAACAGCATCATTCTCGTGCGAGGCTAAATATGGTGAACTATCAATTCACCAGCGTGCAGTGCTCTCCATTGTATCCAGTTATTGGATAATTATGTAACCAATTTTATACAGCACGCGCAAAGTGAAAGTAAAAGCTACCTTCTTTATAAACATTGGAGAGGAAATCGTTAAAATCGACGTATACATGGGTCATTTAACGAGCAAAGTGAGCGTAGCCCGTCAGAAGGCGATGTGTCATCAAGTAAAAGAGCTATTCAATTGAAGCACAAATTCACTCTAGAAACCAGCGAGGCAAGAATGAACTTCGGCCGAACAATTAGCTTAACTAAAACCAGGTTGTTGCGCAAAGCGTACAATGCTTAACTACAATATTGGAAGTCTTGTTTCAGTCATCGACTTCGCTTTAGATCCAAAACTTTGAATTGCTGCTATTACGATCACTACAGTCAATCGTAAAATAGTACTCTGACAGATATTTTTCTATGTTACTGCATTTGTTACCACTAGTTAAATTGCATGGTTTCAATAATTCCTACATTTTCGACCTCATAGCTTCCTTGTTGAACCTCGCATAATTTTCAAATAACTTGCCATGTTTATCCTCGTGAAGGATTGCTGTCGCGTAACATCGGCAGCTGTCTTTCGCCGCCCAATGAGCACTAACTAAACATCAAACTAATAATTCAATAAAAACTTCGCCTACACTGCACTCAAATAAAAACTCACTTCTTTGAGATCGGGCAAAAAGTGTGAACCCTTCTGCAAAATTCAAGAGACTAACATGAAGCTGAGCCATGCCAGGCTCGCCTTATTAAGGTGGCCTCCATCCTAGAAAAAAATCGACAGTCTGTGAACTTTTCCCTCGCTTTATTTTGAGGCGAAACTTTTCTCCGACTGAATGAGAAACTTCGTGTGTTGCGGTCGGACACTATTGATCAAGCTGAGCTCGACGCGGTCCACCGTTTGACCACCACAATCTGACGGAAGCGCAGCTATAGGGGAGAGACATCAGTCCAAACAAAACCCATGCTGAGACCTGGGGTTGTCTTCTCAAAATAACGTCGTTTTACCACATGTGCGTGAAGCTCGTTCTGCATTTTTTTTCTTATTTTAGGACTGATAACGTGATCTTTCGGGAATCTCAAGTGTAATGTGGGAAGACGAACCGAAGAAAATAAGAATATTCTGCAATAGTAAACATTTCAGAATTGTGATTCCAAATTTGCTGATTCTATGCAAGATTGATCAATATCATTCTTCCGTAGAATTTTTGATTTTGAAATTCAGAATGTTAGTAATAATGCGTGGTACTGCTCACACTAGGTTCAAGTAAAATCGAGCAAAGATCTTTCTCAGCTGTTCGTTGTTATGTAACATTTTTGTAATATTTTATACTTCTCTTGTCCTCAGTCAACCAAATCTCACATAAGCCAACTAGTCAAACCTGCATGTACCTTCAAAAAAATGTACTACAAATGCGTCAGGAAAAGTAAAAGCTTCAGAAATAACTATTTGATAAACCCATCATTAGATATTCTGCAGTGAAAAACCCAACTATTGACTGTTTATTACACCAAGGAAAAATATAAGCTATTCATGTTTTCGGGAAACCTATTCATGTATGCAAAGTGTTAACCCACGAGCGAGCAGGTTACGATAAAATAAACAATACGGTCAGCTCAGCATTTTGTTTATTAGGAATTAATTTTTATTATTATTAGGAATTCTTAGATCAGAGGAATGAAACGATTTTCCTCACAGAAGGGAAACTTGACACATGCCTCAATTTTAAATCTCCTCCAAAAGACCGCAATTGCCATTTAGGGACAAAAAAGGAGCAATCTACTGCAACAGCTCATGCCCTTTACGTACCCCTCTCACGCGTCGTACATTTATCTCGGCTTTACGCCAGGCCGTTCACTACATTCTCGAATTAGGAAATATGGCCCTCATTGTAGAGTAGATAGAGTAGACAGACGTTTTAAGGTAGTGAAATGTGTCTATGTAGATAACATGATTTAGAAATGAAAGGAACATCATGAAAATCAAGTTTGCAATTAAATCATTTTTCAGCCATTAATATTGTACAATAATTGCAAAATGTTGATGATACGCCAGTTTTGTACATCAGAAAGCCATAGTATACAAGGTAGTATGAATTTCTGTTGTTTTTAACGGCGCTATTATTACTGTGGCGGTTTTTATAACTATCAGTGCTTTACTCACTTGGGTTTGAATGCTAAGACTGGGTTCATAAAGGAACCTAAAGAATTCCTTCGTTAACGTTACGTATTGTAACAGAAACGTGATTACGGAAATACCGAACGCAAATATAAAATAACACTTCCTAAATAAACATCAAACAAATCAGGTCAGAATTGATTAAAAAACGTGATTACTGATCAAGCAATCATGTTTGAACCAAGCAATCACTTTGTAAACCTATTATTTTATTTCACAGAAATCCGTTAAATACTAACCCTTTAGTTTTTAGTTCAGCAGCACACGCTTATAATATCTTACATTTATTTCCATTGTAAGGTTGTTGGTTTTTAAAAATTCGCCACAAATGTCATAAAAGTTCTGTAATTATTTGAGGTTTCATCGTGCGAAAAAAAATTTGTTGGTAATCAAGCTTCATCTGTCAAATTGATCCAAAGGTTCATCGTAGTTAGGTCTGGCTCTTGCTTATGAGTGTGTTGAAAGTAATGTTTTTGTGAAAAAATTAAAAGATATTTAAAAGTTTTAGAGTCCAAATTATTCTTTCCAACGGTTGATTCGTTTCGAAATTCTGTTTAAACTATGACTTGAGTCTGTTTTGTTTTTTTGCAAAATGAACTTATTATCGATTTTCATTAGTGTTGGTATCTTCTCATATAATTTCCTATCCCATAGCAAAAGAAATAAATTGTCCCTTTCGAAGGAGTTTGCAAGTTTCCTCCGGATTGGGAAGGAAATTTTGACCGCATTCACTTTCGTCTTGGATGACGAGCTCGTGGGTGAAGGCGCGGCGGCTTCGCCAGAACGATCGATTCGGGAGACAATAAGATTCGATTTCCCTCGCCAGTCCGCCCTATTCATCAGTAGGACTTGCAGTGTTGGAGAAGGCAAATCTTGGGCTAATGCTCATCTCTAATTAATTCTAAGCAGCTAGAAGCTCAAAAGGCTCACGTTGTCAAAATTAGAATACGTTTATTCTAAAAATAAGGGTAACTTCAGCATGATGGAGAGAGGTAGGACATAAACCTTTCAGAAAATGGATGATAACAATTTTTCTTCAATAAATTTGCATGGATAATCAATCCCTCGCACGCCATAGGTAATTGCCAGCGTTGATTCTCATAGAATATTTGGCGCCGAACAACGAACAAGTTAGATCATATAACAGGGACTCCAATAACGGTACTGGTTTGAATACGCTTCTCAACAAAGGTGTGGTTATTCCAGTTTTTATTGACAAAAAGGTTCGCCACCTGATGAAAAGTCCGAGCGAAAAGTAATGTCCGAAAAGTGTGCCACGCGCTCGTCAACTGCCTAAAAGTGTGACGTACTGTCGTCAACATGATCATCGAATATTTATCTGGCGAGCATAACGGAAGCGTAAGTGAAGGGAAAATTCCTGAGGCAAAAATGCCTGTGTCACAGATCAAGGCCTGTACAACTGATGTCCTCAAGTGCTCAGTGCGAAGAGCATAATTACAGGGTTGTAGATTTGTGATATCAATCCGGTCATGCGAGTAATGCTGCAGTGTGAAACTTGAAAATTTGAAACCAACAAAGCACATTTAGCGTTTGAAGATACAAACTGCATTAGATTATTATGTGAATCTTTGTTCTCAAATATATATATATATACATATGTGTGTGCATGCAATATTTATGTTCATTGTGTCGGAGGTTAAGTGACTCGTCCAGCGTTCTCTTTGAAATTTTGCCTAAACACACATTTTTCACGCAAGGAATTGACATTTGAGCGCAATGAGGTTCAACGAAAGTTAAAGAATCTCAGTCGGCCACCAAATATAAGGCCCATCTCAGATTGAAGTTAATTCTCGCACCATTCCAGCTGTTAACGAAGCTCATGCGTGTGCGGTAGGTACATTTCGTCTGAGCTTTATCATGGTCTGTAGAACGTTGAAATCTGTGTATGCTGTAAGCATTTCACTTGCTGTCTAGACAAGGAAGAGTATGTCACAAGGGGCTAATAATTCGGTAAGGTTTTAATATTTTGTTATATCGTCATAAACTATTTTTACCATGCAATGTAATCCCTAAATTGATTTTGTGCATACGATAGGTTTTAGCATTTTCGTTAGTCGTGTTTATTTAGTTTATTAATAGCATAATATGTGAAGTTCGTGATGTTAAAGTGCAATTAAGAGTGTTTTTAGAGCTAGATCCTAAGTCTGTTTGTAATATATATTGTTACAGAAACCGTTTGGATAAGCCTGCTCGTTTTCGAATACCCTACACTCACCCAAAGAACCACGAAGTTCTTTACACCAGCTGTCTTAGAAGACTCGTATGTAGATGCGAGTGATGCTGGAGAGGGAGCAGCTTCCGTAGCATGGTAGAGATAAGACAATGCTGCTGGATCCAACATACAGGTTCCTTTGAACACAAAACTGGGTAAAATTTCTTCTCTGCGTTCATTGCTCTAAATGGTTCTTGAATAATTTCACCAGTAATTTACTTGAATTTATCGATCATTCCCTTTTAAAGGAACAGGACTGAAACGTTTTTATATCGATTACAAAAAGGTGTTTCAAAGGAACTACTTTAAACTTATCTCAGAAGAGAGAAAAATCATTGAAAACTTTGCAACTCTTAAAATACCAAAATTTTGTGGTGCACTAATAAGTTTTCTATGTAATGATGTCTTTCATTAAACAAGCGAATAATAATAACATGAATTATAGTAATGATTCTAGTAGATATAATATTACTTAAATAGTAGTACTTGGGAATAACAATTACAATAAAAGTGTAATAATAACAATGGTACTCGAAAAAACATACTGCCCAATAATACACAGTGAAAGAAATAGCTAGAAACTGCCTCTACTCTTGATTCTATAAGCGTGATCTTATTCCGCATATCTTACTGGTGATCACATCTGTGCCAGCATATTCTTGTTTACTTAACATTCATATTCTTGTCGGCCAAGTGACTGAAATAACTAAAAAGGCTCGGCTGGCTGAGCATAGACGAGCGTCTCCGGGTTTTGCGCCGTCTAAGCACAATTGATATTCAGAAGGAGTTTGGCGGCTATTCTACTGATCTGATAAGACAATATCATGGCTTAATATCCTTATCCGACTTAGGAGAGGTAAACGGCACGCATGTCTGGGAAAGTTTCAACTAAGAAATATTCTTATATGAAGTCATAACTTCTTTTAGTTGTACTCCTAGTAGGTTGTGCAGCACAGAGAAGACAAATTTAACAAATATATTTGAGACATAGTCAAATATAGAATAAATGTGTAACTAAATTCATCATATCTGAAAATGTGGAGGCTGTAGAATAAATGTGAGAAATTTTTTTTAATCTCCTCGTACGCATCGTAATTTATTTTGCCACATAATTTAAAATTAGTCCTGTGCCTGCACCAAACATCATCTCCAAAACCATTAACACTTTCACCTCAGAATTCCATGCATTCCGAGTGCATTGAGAAGGCAATCTCTCACTAGCAACTCCGACGTTTTGGATCAGACGGAACAATATTTATTCCTCGCATCACGGATGAGAGATATTCAGTTAAACGTCCAAAAAAGTATAAATATGTGGAGAAGTGTGAGCACCATGGTTCCGAGGGCATGATTTCTGCTGCAGGCAAAAAAGTAACTGTTGGCTGCAAGGCAGAATAAATGCTGTCCTATACTAGGAAGTTTTTAAGAATTAAGTTCTATACACTTTACGAGCTACTGATGAATAATCTGTGAATTTTAAGAAGCCCCTACCTACCGCAAAATCAGCAAACCGACAGAGATCGAAAATATTCTAGTGATAAATTAATCTTCCCAAAGTCCAGATTTATATTCTGTTGAATATTTCTGGAAAATAAATAAAAAGATCTGAAGTAAAACTTACAAAACATGTTGATGACATCTGTAAAATTTTAGAAGAACAATGGAAGAAAATATCAGTCAATGAATATAAAATCTTAATTTTTTCGTCTAGTAAAACGTGTCATGGTGTTATCATTGTTAATTTGGGATGATTTAAAAAAATAAATAAAAATATTTCTTTGCCTGTGTCGGGATTTTCTTTTTGAATTTTAAAGCATTATTTTTTTCAATTCCTGAGGTAAATCACGACATACAGTGCATCTACGATTCATTTCAAAAAGTTCTTTTAAGTTTCATTGCCTACATACAGCAAGAGTATCGAGCTCAGTTCGTTAGCATTAAACTCATTTAAAAACCATTATTTATAAAATACAATTAAGCACACGTGTTCCCGGTGTGAATGAGATCATATCATAAATATTAGGCAATAGTTCGTGCGCATCAGTTTCTTCAACTTATATTTTGCGATTAACTTCTCTCTTCCAGTTCCTTCTCCTGTCCGTGATATTTCCTAATTATATTCTATAATTAGGTCACGTATTGCATAAGTATTTACTATTGAAAAAGATTCATTGAGAAACATTTATCCGAAAGCTGGACAGAGAAAAGCACTAATTAAGTGGAATTATTTACTTGGTACCTATGTTAGATCCATCGCATTGTTATGGTGATGTTAAGACGGAGATTTTACTACAGAAATGAACTTAATTTGGAGCTGTCAAGACGAGAGTGGACTTCTCATTCTTCAGGCAAAAAAAATAAGAATCTCGAAACAATGAGCAGTAAAATCTGAGCAATCACACTCAATCTCACCAAACTAGAGAAATAAATATGCATAAATTAACTAATTAAAATGTTGAAAGCGCTGAACTGTTCATTTTTCAAACGAATTTTACCTCTAAGCTCTACAGAGTGAAATAAATTTTCAAGCTAGGAAGATCATAAATTATGGAAAATCTGAAGAGAAGATTCGGGGCATCAGAAGGCGAAGCTCTCAGAGGCGTAACGTAGATGCTGCACCGGAGGTGAGGGTTGAGCGTGCGCAAAGAGGGCGTTTCGGTCAAAACCGTTCTTTGCGTCAAATACAAGCATGGGAAATAAACGTCCTTTCGAAGTAATCATTTAACGCGTGGAAAATGCTTTTAGAAAAATCGAAGTGTGAGTTGCAAAAATATGCTTTGAGTTTTTTCGACGAGGATTGACTTGGTTTTGAAACTCAGCTTGAATCATTTTAGTCGTACAATAAAAAGTAACGCAGGCCAAACGCATTTTTTCTCGATCTGTGGCGTCGTTCATATTTAGTGTTGATAGATTGCTCGTAGTCGTGGGAACTATATTACTCAATTGTGTGTATATTCGATGAAAAATTCACTTGTTTCTATCCTTCTGACCATTTTGAGCAGTTATCTTTTTAACTTGCAATGAAAACCATGATAATGTTGAGAAATTCATAAAAAGTGCCATAATTTCAAAAATAATAGAAGTACTCATTTCTTACTTATGGTTCCTGAAATTAGACTGGGCCAAAAAACTTCAAAAATAATTTGTACTACAGTGCTCTATCTCCTAGTGTCGTTATTACCGTTTTGATGACTACGGTAGATAAATACGAATGAAATATTTCAACTAATTTTACTTCTCACCGAAGTAAAAACACACTCACTGGATACTTTCTTGATTCTATGATATTGCTCGTCCCTGGAATTTTCTCAAAAATTTATTTTCTTAACTGTATTCTTTTACATGATGTCACAAAATTTTTACCTACATGTGTATACGCAGGTATTACGTAAATTTCTTAGTTCTGATAAATATCTGTTAACTTTACTTTATTTCGTTTACCCGAGCTACTCGTATATCATAGGCAGCATGAAAGAAAATTCGAATACTGCGGAGAAATCTATCGGGTCTTCCACTCGAGAGTAGGGTTCGCCCTCACTCCTGGCCACTCTCTCGATCACGCATCAGACCCCATCCATCTCCCCTCGGCGTCAATTAAACGCCCCGCAAGTGCTGAGGTTGTGGCCCGATGAGATCGCATCCCTGAGGCGCTCGCCTCTAATTCAGAGCGCCATTCCAAAGGTGATCGCACTATAAAGGCTTTCCTAAACTTCTAATGAATGGATCGACAAGACTATTTTTTTCGCGAACTTTCTACTCGCTGGAAAATGAGGCTGAACTTCACTGGAGAAATGGCGATACGAAATGCAATAATCTGTTACAAAAAGAGTTCATGAGAACGAAGGATCTTACGAGAAATGATAAACATGCATTTGTTCCTGCAACAATTTCTTTTCAGAGCTGCTCGCCATATTTTAATCAGGAGGGAAACTCTCTCGCACTTACATTATTCGCTTTTCACGCAGAGGAAAGCAAGTTCGCCCCTGAAATCCATGTATGCCGCGGTAAGTGTATGAAAACCACCCCAATTTTACACGAGATCGCTGAAAGTTCTCCGTGGGAAGTGGGTCTCATTTATTACTGCCGATAAGCGGAGGATCACAATGAGCCTCGGCGCGTAGGCATCTGCAGTGGCAAAATCGGACTATAAATCAGGGTTAGAGCAGCAGCTCGTGATTAGAGCCTTTTGTGCTGCGTTACATTAGTGGAGGGTGACGAGCGGCACACATGGCGGAGGTCGGCCGGGCGCACCCTCATCTCGGTGCGAGATGGAGGCTGTCACATTCATTGACTTTGATTGGCACAACTCTCGTGCGTTATAACAATTCGTTACAGCTCACGCCATCTCACTTTTTTCAAGTACTGATCAGGCGAGTAGCAGGAGCTTAAACTTTTACAAGTATACATATTCGTATATCATTCGAAAATTTTTCAGTCTACTAGCACCGGTAGTCGTAAGTGTTGTGTATGAACTGAACGTTTCTTTTGCAACTTGCATTGAATCCTTATTGTATTTTTGGGCTCGAGTTTCCCTTTCGTTTCATATTTTACTACTGAATAAAATTTGAATTGATGTTTACAATACGTTTGGATTTCTAATAACTTATTTACAGGCACATCGAAATTTGTGAGCTTGGAACCTATTTCAATGTAGAAAATTGTATACGTGCACACCAATGCCGAGTTGAAACATTGAATTGAATATTATATTGCAAAGCATCTTTGCTCACGTATTCATTTTACTAAATTTTGTAACATCATTGTTAACTACTTCATTTCCGATACACGGGGACAACAATTTTAAAAATTTGTGTGGAAGTCATTACATGAGCATTAAGGAAGATTAAATCGATAAACAGGTTTCCACAAATTTCTGGCAAAAAATTGTCATGAAGACCCATTCTACCAGAATAGTGTTTGATGACTTTACCACATTTAACGTACGAATCCTGGTGAAAGTATTTGTATCCCGATGTTATTGCTGTATCTTTCAACATATCTAAAAAATTAGCATATCAGGGTCTTCACACTTGCACATGATTTCAATAGTGAGCATAGGCTTTCAAATTTTCAAACTTATTCATGGATATATAATGGTGACATTTTTTTGAAAAATAGAAAATATGGAATCGACAAGTATTCAAATATACCCTATGCTCACGTTTTAATTTTTAGTTCGGTTGATACAAATATTTAGTGGAATATACATCCACTCGTCGTTGCTGATCATTTCCAGTTCGATATTTTTTGGCCGTCAGGCATAAACGTGAACCTTCAGCTCTCGTCACAATTTTGCGATGGGATTGAGGTGTGGTAAGTAGACTGGCGGTTCGAAGACCCTAAGATTTGCCTCGATCAAACATCAAATCACTACTTCAGCTTTGTCCTCTGGTTCGTTGTCATGCAGTAGCCACTATTTTCGTTCAAGTCTAAACTCCGAGCTTTCTTCTTCAAGTTTTCTCGGGGATCTTCTTTCGCTCTTCTGTTCTTACAATTTCTCCTACGCGGTGAAGCATACCTATGCCTGAAGCAAAAAAGCAAAGCCTTAACATTATGGATCATCTATCTGCTTCTCCGTAGGAAGGATGTTTCTCTGGAAGCATAGTTTCTCACATTCCATCCAAATATTTATCATAATAAATAAAAAAGCAAGGACAGTAACTCTCATATTAACCATTATTTTTAATCAAACAGGAGAATTAAACAAGAGAAATAAAATCGAACGTTTCAACCTCTAAGGTCATCTTCAGCATCTGAAACAATTGTTCAATAACATAAGTCAATTTGAAAAAAAAAAAAACATTTGAAAGTTAAAAAGCTATTTGTAATGGATAGGAGGATTGCGTGTCATTTAAAACTGGCTTGTCTTTCATGATAAAAAGCGATTCTAGAATACGGAGATCAAATTGACTAGATGCGGTTGCAACAATTTTAAAATCGTCTAAGCGAACTGGGAGGTTTCACTTCTCTGCGTGGGAGCGGACAGCAGAGTGAGGAGGAGTTTTTAAAGGCAAGTTCGTTCGATAGCTCCGTCCGGCATGCTCTGCTACACGAACACGAAGGGATCTGGAAGATTGCTCGACGTATTCAGACGCACATTGTGCGCAACTGTACTTGTAAACAATGGAAGAGAGCATAGCCTTAG
>JACJUY010000180.1:106331-122296 GCA_014220935.1 Platorchestia sp. MABIK | reverse complement strand
AGTTACTGTCCTTGCTTTTTTATTTATTATGAGATTATGCAAAAGGCTAAACTTCAATATTTATCAATATTTATCATGTAGTAGCCGAACAACTCTTTCCTTTCATCTGGCGCAAAATATGACTTTAAAATTCGTGGTCTTCGTAAACGTATTTCCTGGTTAACTTTAGTCGAACCTGTAAATGGACATTCTTTAGGAGGACCTAGTTATTATTTGTCATCTTCATCGAAGGGAATGTTTCTTTGCATCACGGTCTCCTAATTCGTTCTGTCGAAGTTGTCTTGCGTCGACGATTTTTTTTTCTCGGATGCCAGACTTAATATTTGAAAAATATACTCCATTCTATTCTCATGTGTGATGAGATTATATTGACAGAGTTCAAGCCCCTTGTAAAAAATCAAAGTATTTGATGGGGACACAATGCCGCCAAAGAATGTGGACGGCGTCTATAACATTAGTTCTAAGAACATCTCAAAGTTTTTTTTTTCGTTTAGTTTATCCCTGCTATTCATTACAGGCTGTCAAATATACCATCGTGTATCTAACTGGCAGAGCCTGGCTCGGACCAAGCAAATTGTTTGGAAAATTAAAATTTGTTATATGTTGGCCTTTATTCAGGAGGCTGGAAGTTTATTCCGACCAACGGGACGGAAAGTTTTAGCCAATGCTGCTTTGGCGGCCCAAGGCTTCGCCGTAAATTGGTTTTGTTTCAATGTGTTGGGGGAGTTTGGTCGTATGTTTAGATTTTAATTTGATTTCGCTCTGCTCTGTTACGAGTAAAACCCTAAGCTAAAATGGCATCTGTGAAGAGGTACGATAACTTCCGCTTATAGTGCTGTAATGATGGCATTCTTCGTTTGGTGTGAAAAGTATTGTTGTGAAACAATGATCAAATGGAAAATGTATCTGATAAATAGTAAAGTTATTCACAACACAGTGTTTGCTTTAACTTGTTAAAAAATATAGTGTTTTACTAATATTCCTCGATCCATTTTGAAGAATTTTAAGGGGCATAAGCCCCTCACTGTGAAAACTGAATTCTTGAGTGTTTTCAATAGGAATGCTTACAGTACATGCATACTCTTTAAGAAGACATGCAACAGCAATATCCTCAAGCCTCAGGGTCAATTCATCCTGAATTCATTTTAAATTCAATGCTAACGTAAACTTTCTGACTACGTATAAGACTACAAAACGCAGAGCTAATGCCTTCCTAATCAATTTCTCATTAGTAAGAATCAGAATTACATAGAAAATTTTCAAAATAACCTACATGTAAACTTCAAATTGTAACGATTCTATAATACAGCAAAAATTTAATGACCTTTTTTATACTACACACGACTAGCAGAATTTCATGGTCTAAGATGTTTTATGCTGGCTGATATTCTTCATTTTTGGCAGCTATTCTTGTAATTCAATGACTACTTTTTTATTTTATTGTAATTCACTTGCCGGACATGAACGGCGCGGTGGCAAGCGCAAGGATGGAATGGTTTTAATTTTAAAACTTTTTGAGTTTTACTGCGAAGAAATACCGACACCAATGGTGAGGACAAAAATTTCCTCTATGTTGAAGCTATTTGTTCGTCTTTTTGAGAGGACGCCCTCGGTTATTTCTCACAAGTGAAATTTTAAGCCATCTTATTGCGGTGGTGGACACGGCGACCATCAAAATGTGGTCGATGCACTGTAAGCACGCATTCACGTCTCAAAATACAAGCTGACTTAGAGTCTAATTGATGGTTTAACATTTCCCTGTGACTTACGATGTGAACAGGATCATAAAGTCTACAGGCTCCATTTTTTTTATCTCTCTCTCTCAGAATTGAAATGCCAGAGCCAAAATGTTGGCCTTGAATTTTGTTATGATATTGTGATATTTTAGGTCTGAGCGTCCTAAATTTTTCCCCCTCATTCCTGAGGAATTTTCTCTTTGTGTCATTGGAGATCAGGATTTCGCCTTCAGTACAGATAGGAGGGAGCGAAGCCATAACCATACCCACCGCAACAACCCACTCAGATCGTGGTGTTCATGACGCAATGGACATTTCAAAATAATACATACATACATACATATACCAGGCCTCTCCTTCCTATGGGAGGGTAGCCGACAGCAGACCACAATCATCATCCCTAGTCACTAGGAGGCGAAAGAGGCAGCACTGACTGCACCAGAACTGCCAGGATCAGCAGCCGCCCAGCACAACCACTTTCCACAGTCAGGCCCGACAGCCATAGCTGGTTTACTCTGACCGCTTCATTGAGTGCAGCCCCTCCCCCCGCACAGGACAGGTCAACTCCATCACACGCGGGCAGGCTTCCAGTACAGCGTCAAAAATAGAATTACCTTCTTATGCACTGCCCCCACTCACTTCTGTCCGCAGTCATCCCTCTCGCCACATCCACAGTCAGACCCCTCTCATACAAAGCACGCTTCACCCCATTCATCCAACTCATCCGTGGTCTAATAATACTCACTTCCGACGTATAAATCTTATTCACCAGCCGCTCAACATTCATTATTTCAACATGCCCAAACCATCCAAGCACTCTTTCATCCACTCGCCTGCTCAGCTTTTTTGATAACCCCCGTCTGCCCCCAAACCAACTCATTTCTCATCCTGTAATGGATCTCGTACTGGATTATTGAAATGTGCAGAAATCCCACACCGCTGTCTCCATTGTAATGGATGTTTCACCGCTGCCTCCATTGTCATGGGTGCGTGTGTTAGATTATTCTCTGGTGCATGATCTTTCCGTATCGTTTCATCATCGTGACATTACTATTCGTCACATTTATTATATTTTCTACCATTTATTATTTATGATAATGTATAATTGGAGTTTCCACCACCCTTAAAGGGAATATTTTGATATAATTAATATTATATTTAAATGACGTATTTTCAAATTCTTCGGTAACGTGTTTAGCGGTAATTATTTTCAAACTTTAACATTCATTTCTTACGAACGATCGCTTCCTTTCCTCTCCTTACTCATCTCACTACAAAAGGGTAAATAAAAGGCATTTTTAAATGAAAAGGGAAATTATTTGAATGTTATCAATTCCATGACAGAACACGGATCCTACATACTTAGAAGTTTGAATAAGGAGCATCTAGACAGGTTTACGAGGTAACACTCATCTTAGCAGGCGATTCCGTTGTTTTGCGAATCACCGATGACTGCACCGCCATCTTGAAAGGAGCTTGGCAATCAGTTGGTATTGAATTTAATTAGAACTGCCACGGCTACAGAAACAACTGACTTGTAGAACTCAATTCGGTAGTTATGGTAATGTGATTTATCTTCAATAGCAAGAGATATACAAGAGGTATATACCCTCAGTTTTAATTGGACTGAAGCAGTTTAACGTTCACAGCCGCGCTTGTTTCTCGATACGCCGCCCGTGCCCTCCTGCATGCCTGCCTGCCTGCCTGCGTCCCTTGAAGGCAACCCTCTCGGTCGACGCTACTTCCTGAGATGCTAATTAGTAATTTTGATATTAGCGCTCTAGGAGATAAACAGGAGCTACTTCCTAAAACAATTCAAATACATGGATAATTAATTCTATAAATATAGTTATACTAAAATCCCCATTTAGAATATTTAACATAAAGAAAATATAACATGTAATCGTACGTCGATGTTCCTGGCAATTTCTGTTGTTACCTCCGCGTCATATCGATGTTCGGTGTCCGTCCTGGTGAGACGATTCTTCTAGAATATATATAGATGTGATGATATTCTCGCAGACTCAGACTTATATAGCTTTTTTTAGAACTTTTACGGAAAGAAATGCGGGCCAGTCACCTCCTCCAGTTCTTAGCGTTGTTTCCTTTTTTCTTTGGTCGTAGACCATGGACAGTTATACTGAAGAGCATAACAATCCTATCTCTTCTTGTCACTCCATACATGCTCCTCGAACACTTCATCTCAAACACATCCATCTTCCTCCTCTCACCTACTCTCAAACCCCAGGACTCTGCTCCATACAACAAAACTGGCACAATCAAGCTTTCATACAGTCCCCTCTTAGCATTCATACTCAAACTCCTGCATTCAGAAACTTTCCTCATTGCACCCAATGTCTTACAGCCTTCACTCACTCGATGTCTCACTTCTACTTCCATACTATCCTTAACAGCCACGTCCGACCCGAGGTACCTAAAACGCTCTACCTCTTCTAACACTTCACCATTCATCCTCACATCCAAAGTTCCAAACACTCCACCTCTTGAACATCTCATCACCTTACTTTTATTCACATTTATCCTCAATTTACGCCTTTCGCGCACTCTACCAAACTCTGCAACCAGTCTCCGCAGTTTTTCCTCCGAATCAGCCACAAGCGCTGTATCATCTGCAAACAACAGCTGACACACTTCCCAATACATACCATTTTGTCCCACCAACTGCGCACCTTGTCCCAACACTCTGGCATTCACTTTTCTCACCACATCATCCATAAACAAATTTAACAACCACGGCGACATCACACATCCCTGCCTCACACCTGTCACAACTGGAAACCAATGACTCATCTCATTCCCTACTCTCACACATGCTCTGCTATCAATGTAGAAACTCTTGATCGCATTCAACAGTCTCCCACCCACTCCATACAAGCTTACAACTTGCCATAGAGCCTCAAGGTCCACTCTGTCGTACGCCTTCTCTAGATCCATAAATGCCCAATCCACACAACCTCTGCCACTTTTAAAACCACATTGTTCTTCAGCCAGCACACGATCCGTCATCACTCTCACTCTTTCAATTAAAACTCTTCCATACATCTTCCCAACGACACTCAGTAGACTTATATCTCTAGAATTACTGCACTCATACCTGTCACCTTTCCCCTTGTACAACGGAACTACACACGCGCTACTCCAATCTAACGTCACTTTACTAGCCTCAAAACACACATTAAATAAACGTACCAACCATTCTACAACCACATTTCCTAATTTCTTTAGACATTCAACCGTGCAACCATCCATACCTGGTGCTTTCTCATTTTTCATCACACCCAACGCACCTTTCACTTCTACGTTTCAAAAGAATAGAACTCTCAAATTGTACCCTAAATTTCTAATGCTCAGTTCATCTGACATGACCAATTGCGTCTAAAAAAATTCTATTCGCAGAATATTTGCGATTAGAAGATCAAAATCAATGGCTAATGAACGTGCAACTTATCTCAAAAATCTCCCTTATGAACCCCTTAAGAATTCATGTAAAATATTAATAACACAGGGGAATAACAGAGCATACTTTATTCGCACTTTTGCCCTCAGACTGCGGCGACAAGTGTCCTTAAACTGACTGAAGAAAACTTGTACTCCGAGATCCCAACAACTCTGAAGAGATCACAAACTGCAGCAACTGCTCTTGGATTAGAAAAAGAGGCAATTGACCAGCTGTAGGCTGAAGTGATGTTCTCAGCTTAGGGGCAAGCTGTTCAAGATTACAAGACATTGCAGGTGACCTGCTAGGTGGCAGAGAAAAAACTGTATTGCTGCGCACTCAGCAGTGAACGGCTTGAGGCTGTGAGACAAAAACACGCTCATAATATTAATAACAATAATTATGGTAATAAGTACGGTGCCCTATACGTGGGCGGTGGTCATAAATCCACAAATTTAGCGTAATATATATATAGCCTAAGCGGAAGTTAAGAAAACTAATTGAAATTATTAAAATCATAATCCTTATTAAGTAAAGATTATCGGCCCCGAATAATTTTATTTAATTTAAACGAGACAAAACCCAACACACCTATAATACCCATCGTATTATAATCTAACCTTATTTCGATTTAATATATCTGAGAGGGTCAGTTGTTTGCTTGAATCGCAAATTGATGAGGAACTTAAAAACGAGGAAAATAACATTGCAATCATCTCAATTTTATTTTCCTTTGACATATTTTTGTTTTCGTAGTACCTTTTAATGGCTCCTTTCAACATTTTGTTTTCTATCTTTTATTTCAGACATAATCATTTGTACCTTTTTGAACCGATGATGGAGCGGGGCTCCCAAATATGATCACTTCCCTTGGAATTTTTCTCGTTTTTAGTTCCTAATTTTACCTGAAAATTTAACCTGAAAATATTTAACCTGGCATACGAGTCAGATAAATTTTGGCATAGGGTTCTATACATAGGTCCTCATCCGCACGGGTCGTCTGTGCGCCACACGTGGGCTGACGGTAGTTTTAACACCGGAAATTTTGGCACAGCGAGTGCCTTGAAAAGAAAATGAGAATACTAATGGTAAGAATTACGTTATATCTCCATTGTATGATTCAAATTGTTTTTATCATTATATGTTAGAAGGACAATGAATCATTTTGCTCTGGAGATGAATTTCCCGACCTAAACTTCTCAAATTTAGAAAATTGATCTTTCTTAGATGATTAATTTTTTTTGATCAGTATGAGTTAGAAGCTCAGTGTTGTTAAAATTGTATATATCCGTGACTTCATATAATATCCATTCTGCCTACGCCAGATCCCTCGTACTTTCTTTTGTCTAGATAAAGTTATCGTCATTGAAATGTCGAAATGAATTCATTTTGTTCTTTGTTGCGATCCTACCTATTTCTGAAAATGATTGTATCAATAGCCTGTTTTTTTAGAGGTATAATGGCGGTATAAGTGGGATTCTTCTTCTTCACATTCTTCTTCTCGTAGCAATAACGTCATTTATATACGTATGTATATAGTTGCGGGATAAGCCACAGCAGCCGTCGCTATCAATTTCATTTCATCGGTAATTACTGCATTCAAGACCATTTCTTAATTGTTGAAAAATTTTAATTTTTCGTGGTTAATTCACAACCGCTTCAAAATGCAACGCTACGAGAAAGAGAATACGTCTTGCCCTCGTCTCCCTCCAGTACGCCTCGAAATGAACCGCGCTGTATTGTGGTTCAATGGTTCAATGTAGATTTCAAACGGCTTTGGTATCATTTATGTTGATTTTCAAGGTCGGACGGAACTTTCCTGTGTCCTCGGCATCAAATCAAGCATGAAGTATTCTCTCTCGTTAATCATGCCTACATTTCTTTTCGTAGCAATATTTAGTATGCTGTCACCAACATTTGCAAATGTATTTGTGTGAACTATTTTTCATTAATGATAGATTTCTTTTGCAATGATGTATATTAAATCATCATACTTTGTTTACTTTGGTAGCGTGACTGGCGACTTTGCTAGTCACGTTACCAAAGCGACTACGCCAAGCGGTGGCGGCTGGCGACTACGCCAAGCGGTGGCGACTGGCGACTACGCCAAGCGGTGGCGGTGGCTGGAGACTTTGAAAGCTTGGCGTAGGGAGAACGCAGACGTATGAGGAAGCTTTATTGTGAGGGAAAGCTTTCAGAATATTCGTAGTATGAGCCTAAATGAGATCATAGGAAACTAAATATATCTTCATGTACGATCGACGCAGTTATTTTCGAAGAGTTGCAGTAAATACGCAAGCAGGTCGCCATGCTATTTCCATAACGCAGAAATATTAATACGGATAGACACGAGATATGATGAATAATGTCAGCTAACTCATAAAAAGTATCTCCTTGACAAACATCAAAGCCTTTGGACAATCTGTACATGTTTTTCAAATCTTTCAAAGCTTGTTCACATCGAGAATGTCCTCTCTATGAGAGCACCAACATGCCAGCTCCGTGAAGAATGCGTTAATGACGGATTCCGTCCACGCCCGCCCCAACTCACACCCTCTACCGCGATTTGTCTGCTGTTCGCTGTCACTACGCGCCTCTACGTACCATACCATTGGGCTCCTATGCTTTCAAAAATTATAGATGTTTTTAGATGTCAATGTTCGTAGAATGGGTCATAGTTTTGAATGTGCAGTCTATCGTAAACCAACATTTACTGGTTTAGGATTGAGTTTTTTTTAGCTTTTGCTGTTTTCAATTCAAAATAAATGGTATCAAAACCTTACTGTATAGGGCTTATAGTGTTTGCAGCACATTTGGTTTCCTTCACGAGGAATTTATGTTCTTAAAGAACTACTTTGTTAAGAATTGGTTCTCTGTTCGCCTAGTAGACGACTCAATTAGAAGATTGCTCTCCTCTATTCGCACAAATGTTCCATCGGTTGCCTCGGTTGATAGAAAACAATGTTACGTTTCACTATTGTACTTTGGTGCTCAGTCGGAAAAACCAAAATCTGAACTATCCCTCCTTTTATCGAAGTTTTTTACGCAGTGTACTTTTAAATTTATTCTTGTCAATTCCTTGTCAGTTGGATCTTTTTTCAAATTTAAGGATGAACTTCCTAAAGGCATGCTTAGCTCGGTTGTATACAAGCATAGTTGTGCACGATGTGGTGCATCTGAATAAGTTGGATCTACATCCCGTAGCCTGCGTATTCGTGTGGCTGAGCATGCTAGACGAAGACACCGTACTAAAAACCTTTTATCAGCACCTCCTCACTCTGCAATACGCACACATGCAGAAAAATGCGACCTGCCTGTTAGACTATCTGATTTTGAAGTATTAGGCCGAGGAAGTAACCCAATAGAACTCAGAATATTAGAATCTCTTTTCATTTAAAGACTAAAGCCAAAGCTGAATGATATGCAGTCTGCCTATCCCCTACAAATAGTAAATTCCTAATTTTGTTTTGGTAGCAAATGTTTTTAATTTCATATTTGTTTTTACCTTTGGATTTTCTGAATGATCACTGATTTGTAATCTTAACTTTTACAGTGTTGAGAATGACCACTGCTAGTTGGTCGAAACGTTCCCTTTTATCGATTTTATCATCTAATTAGTACAAAATGAGTCTAAGCGTTGTGTCATTAGTCTTCCTATTTTTAATTAAGATCTCCAACAATTGGATCTTTGACTTCTTTAACTATCAAAAATTATATTTTCAAGCTTGTATCAACTAGATCATTTACAATTTAATTCATTGAATGGGAATTAAGTGTAGGATTCATCGATCAATCATAATTATAGGTATTTATGTTAACTCAATGCTACCATGTGATCTTTTCTGAGTGTTTTAACAAGTTTGTTTTCAATTCATTAGAAGCCAAATAATTTGAACGCTAACCTTAAGTGATCGATCGAGGTGCGTCTCTCATACAGTGAAGATTCTCGATTTCAACTTGTGATATCACCATTTGGTAGTCCTCGTATTTTTTTGTGGTGATCACCTGACAAGATGAGCGTTTTTGGCTCTGAGCTTACGTCTATCGCATGGAAACTAATCTGCCCTCTCACCCATTCCACCGCCGGCACAATGTTGGAGTTCATAAAATATGATTCGAATGATTTATCTGCATGTTTGTCTCGCAACACTCTTGAGATATATTAGGGTGAACTTTCACCTGTTTCTTGCGGTATAGAAATATGTGTGATATCGTGCGTTTTTGTTATCCATTGCTATCATAAAAGAGGGAAGAGAAGATTAGATAAAAAAGAAAGGCTCTAATGATGAAATATTAGTCGACGAAATTGGACATGAGTGAATGATTGATTTTTTTAAAGATATAATGATTGCGAGATGATCGACTCGCATATAAAAAGAATATTTGATCGTGACTATCATCGAGTGAATTATTATATTAACGTAATTTATTTCCAGCATGGAATTAGAGACAACTAATATTAAATATTCTGCTGAGGTGAGTATTGAGCAACTGAGTTGAGCTCAAACAATATTTGATTGAGAAACCGATTTAAATAGATGGTAACACCGCGTTCGCATCTTTTGATGTTCACATGATATAATTCCAAAAAAGGTAGGCTTGCGATAAATTTTCAAAAAAAGCAAGAGTCGATTGATGTGTAATTTTACCTTGGAAAATACATTGATGTATTAAATTTCTACTGCTTTTTAAAATAGCTGACGAATGTGTTCAATAAATTGGGCAAGTTGCCCTTATTTTCTTCCTATGTATTGCTAAACACTCTCTTCATACGTCCTATGTAAGAATTGCAGTGCGCTCACCTCCGTGACAAAGCCTTCTAGACATCGTTTCACCAAACGCTTGAGGTTTGGAGCGCGGACGGAGGTGAGATCGTGAACTTGTCCCCAGTTTTAAGTATCATTATTACTACTATTATTATCATTATCATCTTGACCATTGCTGCTGAAAGTCACCCAGTGTTACCTGCGCCTTCGAAAGTTACTCTTTGTGCAGACAGACGAGTGCTGTGAAGTACCGTCGGGGCTGCCATCAAGGCACGAGGTTTAGCAAGAGGACGAACATTTCTGTTCCTCTTGTGCTGTCTTCTCTTTTCTTCTCTATTTTGCACTTCTATCTTCCGTGATACTTTTTTTTACTTGGGTGTTCATAGTATTAATCTTTAACCTAGCAATTATTAACTTGCTTAAGCTGTCCTCCTCGAGAGGCTATTAATTACTTACTTTTGCTGTCCAACTCGAGAGGCATTTAATAATTACTTACCTTTGCTGTCCTCCTCGAGAGGCGATTATTACGATACAGTCGTCAAATAGGCTGTCCGTAATTTAGCTAGTATTAATTACTTTAAGGTAATATTAAGGCCAACGGTATTATCTCTTCTGTGTTCTGTTGCTCCACTTCAGCCTTTCACCTAACTTACCACTAAAAGAGGAGAAACCTGGCTGAGGATAGATTCCGTAGGTGAGTTTCGACCAACCTGTGAATTAGTATAATTTCTCACTCAAGTTGACTTTTATACTTCAACTCGCTCTTTATTACCCTATTTTAATGAATAAACTCTCTTTTACAGTATAACTTCCCCTCACTGCCGAGGCACCTTCCTTTTGATCCTGCAACTTCATTCTTTTGTCACGTAGCGCATGCTTTTTACACCGAATGCAGAGCGTTCAGCGGGAGCACTCAGATTTGTGTAATTCTTTTCATTAAACTTGTTATTTACCTGAATTATTTACCTTTATCCAGTTAATTTGATGTACTAATTACCTCAACTTTTCTCTCTCCTCTTGCAGTAAGCAGTTGTACATCTTTCCTACTTTTGCTCGAGACCAGAGTCAAGATGCCTTGGAAACTTCTTTCCAATCGCCGGCTGAAGGATACGAGAGCGCTTATCTTCTAATTTGCGCAACCTTAAACAAGGTTCCCGACGCTGAGACACTACCAGCGTCTCGAGCTACGACTCAAAATTATAGTCAAAGACTCGCTTTGACGAGCAACTTTAAAACATTTCGCACTGGAGAGTTGTATCGGGCCTGTTCACAATTTTCCTTTAGACTTCGCTCCTCTTTATTTGTCTCCAGAGTGCATTAAAAACTTAAAACTACAGTGTGTGTTATTCACAGTCCTGAATACTCGCCAGTTCTCTGTACATAACAACAAATTTTATTCCTGAGGCTAATTTCATTTCCAACTGCACCTTAGTACACAAGTACATAATATTCGTAACAAACGCGCATAAAATGAGAAAAACCTTTCTCTACACATACTGTCTACTAGAAATTATTTTGTTCTGTGCTAATAACTTTGGGTGCTTCATGCTTTATTTATCGCACTGACATGAATACAAACAAACTGAGAGCATTTAAAAAAAAAAGAATTTTGAACTACTTTGGTTCAGCTAAGGGAACGCAGTATTTGAATGAAAAACACAGAACCGATGTTGTAAATATTTAACTCGAACGTGAGCTGACCAGAAGTGAACTTCGTCGCATGGCAAGTAAATAAGACTGGCTACCACAATCGAGATGAGAGAAAGACGCCATTGTTTAAAATTGAGTCAGTTTAAAACACGTACCGTCATAAAAAAAACAAGAACTAAGAAGCATCCATTGGGAACTACAGCTGCCAAATTACTGACATAAAAATTGGGACTCGAAAAAAATCCTCTAGCAACAGCTTGCAAGAATAACAGCAGTAGATGCTTACTGAGGCGAAAAAACAACGAAAAGTTTAAACGAGTGACTTCATTGCTAAATTTGCCCCTCGAGTGCACCCAGTCTCTGCTGACGGATGAGAATGGCTCTCTGTTGAGGTGGTCGATTACGTCCAAAATTACTACATCATCATTATCCTGAGTGCTGTAGCATAGCTACTCTTAGTAAATACCACTTGAGGCAAGATTGCTTCTATCTACTTATGAATGTTTCAATATGAATGCAATGAAGGATTTCAGATCTGAATCATTTATAGGAATAGTGTCCGTCATTCACATGCAGTCGTCAATTGCTTGCACAACAAGACCTAACAGTTCTCCCCGTCAGAACGGTGCTTGCTTCCAAGTTTTATTGTAAAATTTATGAGTAAAAATTTTAATCATTTTTAGCAATCGTGATATGTACTGTATGGGAACGTATCAGTATAATATCACGGCTTCCTTCATTCAGTGTCACGTTGCGTTCAGTGTAGATTAAATGTGCGCTATTCGTTCCTTCCTCATAAATCGTTAAATGTGGTTCATTACGAGGAAAAAATATCTGCTTGCGGAAAAAATATCTGCTTGCGAAAAAATATCTGCTTGCGAAAAAAGTGTTAGCAATCATTCCTTTTAATATGAATACGAAGTCTACAATCAACCGTTCATAACTTTTCGCACACCTGCTGCTGTACAAAAATTAAATTGATTTCAAGTCATTCTTGTTTATTCAGTTCATTGTTTTTCTGTAAATACTGAAAACCTTGCGACAATACCTGCGAAAAACAGCTCGTATTGAGGCGAAAACAAGACGGCGATGATTGGGCCAATTCTACTGGAGATAAACAAGCTGACGGATGGCAAAGAGATCCTTCCATCGCCGACGGGGCAGACCTTAACTACGGCAGGAAAGAGGCAGCGGCGACAGCCCCGGTCGTGTGTACAAGAGGGGCAGCACGGAGCCGGAAAACTCAAGTGGCCCTAAAATGAAGAAGCGGAGCAGCGTTGACGGAGTTATTCACTCGACACTGCCGAGAAGGGGCTGTAAAAAGCAATAAAAACAGCTATTCCGAGGTGCTTCCACAAAAGCTGGCTGTGTAGATCTACTTTTTGGCAGCGGAAGAGCCACTAAAGAAACTGAAATACTTCTGACATAAATCATGAAGAAAGATAAATTCTGCTTTCTGTTCACAAGTCTTCGCTGAGTTGAAAAACGATATGATATTCAGAAGAGAAACCATTTCATCGCGTAAGTAAATAAGTAACCACCTTGAAATGATTCCCACGGAATGAAAAACGCTGAGCTGAAATTGTTCAACTATAATTTAACAACGACAGAGGCCTCGTGTGACTCCAGCCTTCTCTGCTTCATTCCCCCAACGTACGTGACGTTCTGTGAATCTGATCCTGAGTTCTGCCTAATCCCGATACACTCGCATTATTCCCAGACTTCTTTGGTCGTTGTAATGCTGCAGTGACACAGAGAATCGTGCTGGAGCATGTGTGACCGCGATCAGCTGGCACTGTCGACACCGAACCCATGTCGGAGGGAATTGATGTGGACTCACGCTCTGATTGATGAGTATTACATGAATAGCCTTCGTATACAGGACAGCACCTAGTCAAATCACAAAAAACATTGTGGAATTAGAATATCGTGAAGAATACTGAGGAAAATCTATACGATGCAAAAAGTTTGTTAACGGTATTCGGTTTTTGATTACATATTGGTTACGATGCTTTCAAAATAAGTCCGATATTTTCTAAAGTTTGCAATTACCCTAATACAAGTTTCGGTCTAACGAATAAGCGAATGAAGCTTTTAGAAGTGGAATGAATTGCTCTCGTACAATTTTGAAGAATCGAATTTTTGTACGTAACTTTATTTCACGAGGAATATTCGCAGAGAGACGCCAGACTATCGCTACTGAGTCTTTGAGTGTATTGATGTAAATATGGTAATACATATGCATATATTTGGAAAACCTTTCAGAACATGAGTTTGGCTGTTGCCTTGAGTTCATTTGCCGGGTTTTAACATCTCGTCATTTGGGGTTACCGACAACAATTGTAATGGACGTAGGTTTGATCCCGCCGATGTCACATCGTTGTAATGGACGTTCACCTGTTCCTCCATTGTGATGGATCGCGTGTTAGATTATTCGCTGGTGTATGATCTTTTCATATCGTTTTAATCGTCGTGACATATATATATTCGCCACATTTATTATATTTTCTAACTTTTATTAATCATGATAAAGTATAATTGGAGCTGCCAGCACCCTTAAAGGGAATGTTTTCGATATAATTAATAGTATATTTAAATAATATGTTTTCAGATTCTTCGGTAACGTGTTAAGCGGTAATTTGTTTCAAAGCTTTAACATTCATTTCTTACGAACAATCGTCTCCTATTCTCTCCCTACTCATCTCACTACAAAGGGTAAATAAAAAGGCATCTTTAAATGAAAAGGGAAATTATTTGAATGTTATCAATTTCATGACAGAATACGCATCCTATATACCTAGAAGTTTGAATGTGGAGCATAGATAAGTTTTCGAGGTAACACTCATCTTAGTGGGCGATTCCGTTGTTATGCGAATCACCGATGTCTGCACCGCCATCTTGAAAGGAGCTGGGCATTCAGTTGGTACTGAATGTTAATTAGCACTGCCACGGCTACAGAAACAACTGACTTGTAGAACTCAATTCGGTAGTTATAGTAATGTGGTTTACTTTGCAATTAAGCGCTGTGATTTACTTTGCAGTTAAGCGCAAACAGCTGCGAGGCTGCGACGCACGAAAATGCCCTCTCTCGTTCGTCCTTTCACAATGAACGCTTCCCCTCAACTGCCTCTATCGAAGGGAACCGCGTCGGTCGGCGCTCCTCCCTGAGATGCTAATTAGTATTTTTGATATTGATGTTCTAGGATATAAACAGGAGCTACTTCCTAAACAATTCAAATACATGGATAATTATTTCTATAAATATAATTATACTAAAATCCCCATTTAGAAAACAGAACATCTAGAAATATATAACATGTAATCGTACGTCGAAGTTCTTGGCAATTTCTGTCGTTACCTCCGCGTTGTATCGATGTTCGGTGAACGTCCTGGCGAGGCGATCTTTCTAGAAGGTATGTGATGATATTCTCGCAGACTCAGACTTATAAAGATCTTTTAGAACGTTTAATGGATTGAAATGCTGGCCAGTCACATCCTCCAGTTCTTAGCGTTGTTTCCTTTTTTTCTTTGGTCGTAGACCATAGACAGTTATACTGAAAAGTATAACACAATGTAGGAAGCTGCAATTAACCCATGCTCGATAAGATCTCGAGACGATCAGGTTTTTTTAAATCACTGCGAACCGTAAAACAAAGAATAATTCAAACATTAAAATTTAGCCATGGCTCTTTCATGACAATATATTTATGACTACACCTGCACTTCGGAAGTGTTGCGACAGGCCTGTGTAATTACTTCAACTAACCGAAAAGAATTACATCATCCTTGCTTGAAGAAATGATCCTTTACTGGCTTTCTATAATCCTTTCTACGATCATTTTTCAGATATTCTGGAAGATTTCTCATCGAACAAATCTCGCTCAACGAAGCCATCTCAGGGATCTGTTCCAAACATGTCACATCTGCATCTACCAGCGAGTTCGTTCGCCCATCTCTACATGTTCCTCCAAGGTGTTTTCTGGGTTCCAAAAGCTCTTTTCCGAAGTACCTTCTAATCTTACTTTTTTCCATTTATTTTATTAGACATAACAATAGATCAGTAGGATTTTTTCTTAGAAATTCAATATTGTTGACTCACTTATGTAGGTATAAATTTGTTTATCTTAAGATGATTTCATTCAATTTTTTATTCGAGCATTGAACACTGCCGTTAAAGCAAAGGCGGTTATCTTTCGCTCGGTGTACCCATGCACCAACAACTGTTGTGTTGAGAATTTCCGTGTGCGCCTCTCAGGTACTTCTCAGTTTGAACTTTAGGCTAGGTATTAAGCTGACCGGGGGCGGAAGAGGAAGCAATGTCGGTGAGATTTTTTAATTGACATTAGAGGATTCTTA
>JACJUY010000180.1:73852-105733 GCA_014220935.1 Platorchestia sp. MABIK | reverse complement strand
CACTTAACAATTACTGGTTTTTCATAAGAAATTGAAACTTGCTAGGTTTGATTATACCTATTCACTTAGTTCGCTTTGATTAGTCACCCTTTGTCACCATAGTCGCTATTGATGCTCGACTCTAACCGAATTCCTTTTGTTCCTTTTAGGCTGCGCAGTTCCCTGCGTGTCCCTGCTGAACTACTTTGCAACCTAGGAGAAAGTGAGGGCTTCCCAACCGATTTTTTAACGGAAACCAATTCCGTTCTTGCCGCAGTCTTTGTTAAACTTCAACGTTTCAGTCCTCTATTTGTTACAAAATTAAAAACGTTGGAAACTCTTGAAGTGTGTGTTTTCCTTACAGTTGACCCATAAAGTAGGCAAGTCATCTGTGTTTAAAACTTCGTCCATGAGAGAGGAGATAGCCATCCTTAAACAATCTGTGAATATCAACTTAATCATTTAGGCATCGAGTTCTTCACTGCATTTTGAAGCTGTACTTCGACTCCATTGGGATGTGAAGTAAAGTGGAAAACTCCCAAATTTAGGTCCCAAAATATGTACAGTATGTCAAAGAAGAATTGTGTGTAAGTTCAGCTACCGACTATTCCGCTCAACAGGACTTCGTGCTGTTTTGACATATATGCGTTGACGTTTTTCTCAAGTCTCCGAGTTCAAGGATGAGTGTTCAATTCTTTCAATTTACAATCTTCCCTTTAATTATGTTTTCACAGGTCGTAGCGTGAATTTCAGACAGAATCAGAGGGCGTATTTTCCGTAAGTCATGGTATGCGATCAGTAGCTTTACAGCATTGAACGTCAAATGTTTGCTGCTATTGTATTGGCAATTATTCGTTTTGGAAAAAATGCTTGTAGAGATGAACTAGAAAACTGGTATGAAATAAATAACTGCCAAAATGAACGATACATTTATTAAGACTACACTTACCCTTTTCAATTGCCAATATTCATTTCATGCCATCTGTTCATTGACCATATAATGTTGATTCAGACAGAAATATACTAATAATGATGATCATCAATTTGACGACCGGTGTCAGCAACTGTTTTGAATTAACATTCCAAGGGTGAGAAATGTTATTCACGTATGACAAAAGACTTGATACCGCGTATTCAAAAAGGAAAATGCTTCATTATTAACACGTCCACCACGTTTCTGCGGTTGCTACGGTCGGTTTGGTTAGGTTGAGAGAAGCAGATTAAAGAGCCATCTCTCCCGCTTGATCCTTTCTAAGAAGTGGGTAAAATATAATACCAAGATAACACTTTAACTTGAGCACCATAGTGTAATTTAAAAAAGGTAGTGAAATCAGTGAAATGGCAACCATTGTTACAGGTACATAATTGACTAACTTACCAAGTGGTACACATATGTACCAATTCATATGTAGGCGAGTTAAATTAGAAAGTAAATAACGTAATGTGACTGTTGACCGACCAACTCACATCTCAAAAAAATCCCTGCCATAAAAATTTACGTAATTTAATAATATTTTTAATCATAGATGTATTTCCTATCAGCAATATTCCCAATAATTCAAATCCATTTGAATGAGATAGATACCATTCAAATGATATTAAAGATCTCGCTTACGCTCACTTTTGTTTACAAGTCAAAGAAATATCGCGGCGATGAAAATTAAATTAATTGTTCAAGAAAATGCAGCTTCTCGAGAGGGAAAAGATGTAGCAATTTTTTCAAAAGCTTCTTGGCTAATTTAAATACAAACAAACATTTGGTGCTAGCTTGGTAGGTTTGTCTCTGTGTCTGTAACACTCTCAAAGATGCTTAATGACCGTACGAGTATCACCAGTGCACATGTACAAGAATATTTTAATCGCGGGAACCATTGGGATTGATATATTTGTTTGTCATCCACGTCTGGAAAATTTATTTAAGTAAAAGATCGAATCCCGTCATTTTTGACGAACCATGTACACTAGTATTATACAAATTATTAATGCGATAGGGCTTTCAACTGAAGGAAAACTTGAGGTAGTTTATTTTAATTTTGTGAGTAGTCAAATTGTTGCGGCATACGTGATGTGAAGCTTACGGCAGTGTAGCTGATTGTCAAGACGTCTATAAAATTTCATTCCATGTAATACATTGATCACGAGAAATATTTACGATAAACTCTCAAAATAAAGAATTTACGGTGAAAAGCCTACAAATCTACAACTGAAAGCAGCCATCGAGGTACAAATCCAGGGAATTGGACCTGGTTTCACCAGCGCCATGATAAACAACCTACGTAATCGCATTGATTCTTGTCTGAAAAACAATCTAGAGAAATCTATTTAGTATTTCAACGCTTTCTGAGGATTGCATTAATGTTTTGCTTTTAAAATCCATGCGATATTGAGGGAGCTATATTAGAGTTTCCTAGGATTATATATACGAATCCCCCTGTACAATAAGATCAAAGTGATCACAATCGCCTTGTTATTCATCATTAGAATGAAGTCTAAACTAAAGAAACATAGTTCTCTAAAAGTAAAATTGGTGCATCATACACTTGAAACTTATTCATTGTCATCATGGAGTATTATGCAGATTGCTCTCATGAAATTTAATTATGTGACTAACGATAGCACTTGTTTACGGAATAAAACAAAAAATCAAATATATTATATTGTGGTGCATTGAAATACGGTCAAATAATTTGTAAGAAAAGCAAATTATCATTCACGAGTGCAGCATAAGTGAGCTCGAATTTCTGAGATTCAACCCGGGTGTGCGCGTATGATAGACTTACGCTTCTAACAATGCACCAATTTCCAACTCTAACCTGAATGCTAGTCCTGTGATATAAACTTCGTCTTTGAAATACACGTCGAACAAAAGACACTGACAATAACACAAAAAAACATTTTTTAAACATTTCATGTTTAAACTTTGTTGGAAATAAACTGTTTTTTTACACAAAGTTTTCCGTTGAGGAGAGAGTAGGCAGCTCTCCACTTAGTTACATTTTTTCACCTCTGAACTGAGAAGTATACAGCACAAGTGATCCGAGCTGCGTTCCGGGCGCTGCTCAGGTCCGCTGCAGGAAGACAAACACGATCATTACAATAGGCCTTTATGACATGTGCCGCCGCCGCTGCTGCCATATGTCGCGTTGTCCTGCAGCGCTGAGCGGGCGAGTGATACGAGTCCCCAGAGAGGCAGCCCCTCGCCACTTACGGCTGAGTGGCCCCTGTCGAAATGAGGAGAGTCACTTGTGAAAAGGAACCGTCAATGATATCTAGAATGTTAGCACGCTCGCTCAACACTTGTTAGAGATTTGATAACAGCACAGAGAACAGTTTATTGATTTTCGATAATTTGAGTTGATACCGTGATAAAAAATTCACTTATAAGGGGAATATCTACATATAACAGTTTAGATTGGCATCAGTTATACCAAACTGCATCAATAACAGCTTCAGGAGTTATAAATACTGTTTAAAGTGTATAAATTTTTGGGCATGGTATTTTCTTATTTTCGACATCACTTCATGCAAACCTCAACACTAATACGGACAAAAATTAGTCTAATTTTTTCATCACCTCAATCAAGCATCGTATTAGTTGAACAACTGGCATTTATATTTATCAGCGTATGATCGGGTTTTTATGAAATGATATCGTGTTACTTGAGTAACAAATGCACTTAAAAGACATCGCAAGCCAAAGCGATCTGTGTCTCTTGCCTTCAAAGCTAAGCAGAAAGAGCTGCTCGATGAGCAAAAGATGACCTGTGCAAATTCGTATCTTCTCACCCCTTTTATTTTACAAATTATTTTCCCTTAACTTTTCTTACACAGTCCGTCGATCAACGAGACCTCTGGAAATTATTAATTGCGTATTATTTAATGTGCGATGCCATTTATTTTGAGTTTCTATTGTAATTTGAGTACATAATCCAAAACTGCAGCTCACCACCAAGCTGCTGCATGGCATGATCAAAATTTTGGTTCAGCAGGTTGCTACACCAAAAGGTTGCTTCTGGAGCACATGCAGTTACTGTATTTATAATATTATTCCTACCGGGAGCAAATCAAGCTAAGCTTCAAATCGAATTCAGAACAATCTTCTAACTCACACCAGGGTAGTCAGACCAGCTTTTTTTCTGAACACAATTTTCAAACTTGGTCAAATTTTATTTAAAAAATAAATTAACTTTGAAATTTTAGTCAGCTAAGGACCAGTCTAGCAACCCGGTCAATATGAAAGCCTGCGGTAGGATGTGTGTTTACGACACGTGAAATATGATTAGGGAGAAAAATAGCGGTCACATGAGAGGGCGCAGGCGAGGTAGATGACGACGTGAAACCTACGAGAAGGTCTGTCAGTAAACAAAACGTGATGTAATTTTTACATTCGCTGCAAAAATATTTTGTGTAATCTTCAAACATTGAGCTGGTGAGCCTACAATCAACTGAAGTCAAATCTCATTCAAGCTCAAAAAACTCTGAGTTAAGAGCAAAGTAATGACGTCTTGAACGGTTCAAGTTGTACCGTCTTTTGGCTATGAAGCTGATTGCATCCGTGCCATCGTTCCCCTGCGGTTTCACGTCCCACAGCCTTACTTCGTCTCAATCTACGTGCTCTCTAAGAACACTTTTTACTTGGACTGTCGATTCTTTGCAAATGTTCATCAATGCTCATCATTATCGTTCATATCGAATCTCCTCACTTTTCTCGCATTAGGCAGATCGTACTGATTATAAATGAAACAAACGAACATTTCACTTTGAATTGCACTATTTCACAAGTTTCACATTAGAAGCCGCTCAAACAATATACAGCGTCCCTATTTCAAAATTTTATTTCGTACAATTACTTGGAGTTAACTGGGGACTTGACTAAAAATTGCTTCAATGAAATTATCTGAACCTTGTATTTGTTTAGGGGCTTCATGCTAACTGGGTAATACCAGATGCTGCTACCAAAATAATGTAATTTATTTTGAAATAACTGTCATGTGTTAGTATCAGAAAATCTCATTCGAGCTCATCCTTCAACCCAGAGTTACTTTTCCAGAAGAAATAGGAAGCGAAAGTTCTAGCACACCTTGATTGCTAACAACTAGGCAACTAGCCTCTTCTTGAACAACAAACATCGGCATCTTAGGGTGCTTTATTTCCAATCAAGCCTGATACAAATGATCTTGAGCATTGGTTTTTCAAATGCCTTATAACTAACACTATATATAGGACACCATGACGGTTTCCCCCGTAAAGCCGGTACCCATTGCCGACACCTGGGTTGAGTGGGGCATTGTGCTTGAGTTTTCCCTTAAACCCAACGGGGAAAATCGCCGCGCCAGCGCCGGGATACGAACCCTCGACTCCTACATGCAAGGGCGATGCCTTAACCACTGTGCCACGGCGAGCACATGAGGGGGCAAACCCATCGCTAATTTATACCAGAATGACGTACGAGGTAATATGGTTACAAGTATCTCAGCAAGAATCGAGGCTGTCAGCCGCAATGTATCCTCTTTGTTGACATTCTCACTGGTCTGATTAAACTATTACATTCATAATATTGTTCCCAGAAATTAACACTCCGTCAAACTTTTACTAGTCCTTTGCGGTCGTCGAGAATTTATTTTTCTTGGGATAAAACCCTCTTCATAGTGATGGTTTGATGCGGACTTAAACACCGAGTTGGGATTTGGCCGGTCTCTGCATGTGTTCGCCGCGCTGGGTCGTAAAGCGTTCCCCGAATACGCTCGCTCTACTCGAGGTTCTGAAATTGAGGCCTGTGGCCCATTCAAGACAGTGTTTGCTACACGCGATTGTTTTCAAAAGGTTCTAAGGGAAATTACAGCGAAGCAATGCAACGAAATATGAATATACTCCTATAATGAATGAAAATTTTGAACAAAAGCTAACTGAAATTAGTTCATTACATAAATCGTATTACTCCTTTAAAATTCAAAAAAATTGAACGTGCAATAGTTTTCTCTATATTCACTCATTGTTAGTAACATATGCATTAGAAATTTGTTTTGGATAAACCCGAATTACACCGTGTGACAAAGTTTTGTCCTTGAGTTGAAACTGTTATTTCTTATTTGCCTATGTCTAGAAAACATGAAAAAATACTTCCATACAATTCTAGTTTTACTATGTGTCCAGAATTTTTTTTTTAAATTTATCTATTCTCATGGGGACGACGGAGCAAATTTAAAGTTTGAGACGAATGAAGAAGATCCAAAATGACATATAATTCAATAATAGCATTAATTTATTCAAGAATTACACCAGTGTGGCAATAGACACATAAAAAATGAGTAGTTCATCTAGGTTTACGCTAATACTGTGGATTACTTTCGCGAATCAGCCCCCAAATGTAGTCTCCCATCATGTTTTCATTATAAGACACTTAGAAACGGAGTTCAAAGTCCAATATATCCTGTTGGAAGCGCCCTCCTTTCTCGATCCTCGGAGTAAGCTCCCATGTTTTCCTTAAATTTATGAAGATGGGCGTCAAGGATATGGACTTTAAGAACATCCCCCCACCCATCTTGCCGTAGTTTGTCACCAAGTTCTCAACAAGCTCCACATAGTTTTCCCCTTTATGATTCCCGAAGAACCCAAGAAAAACTGCGACAAAGCTGTCCCATGCTGCTGTTTCTGTTTTTGAGAGTTTTTTGGGGCAGCTCATTGCATCCATGACCTTTTTTATTTGTAGGCCAATAAAGACATCGACTTCAACTTTCGCTGCACACAACTTGGGGGAGAAATCTTGGAGCTACTTGAAAGCTGGGGACAACTTATCTAGAAGGCCCTGTTTTAAGTGGAGAGAAGGAAACAGTACTTTTCTTGGAATCCAACAATGGCTTCCATTTGACGTTGTTCTTCCCCACACTGAACTTGGTAAGCTGCGGTCAGTCTCGCATGAGGAATTGTGCCGTGGTATCCCTGCTGTCCCAAAGGCAAAGATAACAAAGATACTTGGTAAAGCCGCTTTGGAGACCCATCTGGAAAGCCCCCATTTTGAAGTCTCCTATAACCTTCCAACGGTAGTTTTCAAATTTTAAGGCATCTAACAAGATCTTGACACTCTTGTAATACTCTTTGAGCTGGACAGAGTGGCCGAGGGGGAGAGGTGGGTACATATTCCCGTTATGAAACAACGCTGCTTTGAGGTTCTGCACAAGCTGTCGATAAAGAGCCGCCACTCTTTGGGGTCAAGTGTAATTCCAATTGCTTCAAACAGATCGGTCACATTGTGGCAAAAGCAAAGCTCATCTTGAAGAGTGAAAAATATTGAAAATGATGGTGACGCTTTCCCTGACCTGATATGTGCACACTCTCATCTAGTAAATTCCATTGCTTGAGTCTCGACGTAAAAAGCTTGTCATTTGACTTCGTGAGGCCAAGATCTCTGATTAGGTCATTGATGTCTTCTTGGCTGGGGCAGTATGGATTTCTCTCATCAGTTGCGTCTCTGAACTCTGGATCATTGTCTTCATGTCCTTCTGAACTACTTTACTTTGTAAACACTGTTGCTCTCTCTTAGGAGTGAGTACGGGTAGCTCAGAGCAGTGTGGCACTGGCGCAATGAATGATAGAAGGTCAGGATATTTGAGAGCAGGCGCATTATGCCTTCTCGACGTTTGAAAGGGTCTACCAGACACAAAAAAAAATTGTTCGTGTGATCAGTTGGTTTCCTCCAAATCGCATGATTGCAAATCTCAGAGCACTATTTTCCCCTCTGTATCAACCTGTGAAAAAGGAGAGTAAAAACACAACCGTAAAATTAGCGATACGATCAACTCAGTGTAATTGGATATTGAATAAAAATGAAAATAGTGTACACATAAACATTTATATATTAGTGTTTTCCTTACCTCCCAGAGTTCTTTTGCAGAGTTCGCAGGTGAAATGAGGCGCCCAAGGCTAGTCCTGATCCCCGAAAGCCATGCCGAAATTTGCACTGTAGGCCTCGCGCATTTTCAGTGATTTTTCCAGAGAGTACTTTTTAGCTCCAGTTTTTGCTAAAATCCCCACAGATGTGGGAAAATGCGTCTCCTGGATACTTCCAACCTCTGGATGCCATGCTTGGTGAATGCAGATGGTAATGATTGATGACGATCGACTTCTTTACACAGTGATGGCTAGAGGTGAAGTGACCTGTTGAGCATACGCTCCCTTTTTAAATTAAAATAAAAGTAAATGACATTAATTGACCATAGACAAAAAGTTAAACTTTTGCTACACTGTAATTAACTAGTACTCTTGATAATGTAAAACATCTTCTTCAATCAAATTTGAAAATATGTTGAACCAATTGAGTTCACACGTATCAGAAAACTGCACTCGATTGTGAGCAATTTCTCTTTTTCTATAGCAAGAATTTACGGAAAACCTTCCGTTAATTAAAGAATGAAGAACTTGGCAGACTGAGTGTAGACTCAGTAACCGATAATGAATGTTGAATAAAATGTGTGCACAATGCTATTTGAATAAGCCTCGTATTTTTTTCAGGATGAGCAGTAAATAGTACTGATTGAGAGCTGGTGCAAATAATTATTTATAGGAAGGCTCCTGCCGAATGTGCAACTTAAGGTAAAAGTGACGTACAGTTAAAAGACTTATTGAATTCTTGAATGGCCACTGATGAACTGCAACACCCTTGTTTTCATCAAAATTTTCTTTCATGCTGAGTATTTTTAGGCATTCCTCACAGTTCACGCAAAAATTTCACAGAACCTGATACGGAACTGTGTACATCCTTGGTCCAACATCTCTATGAGTGGCTGTTGTGCTTGAAAATAACGTACCAGGTGTGAGAAGCGCAGGATTGGATTATCATTTTACCTCTAGATGAGGAATCTCGTTCACTTCTTAATCAAGTTTATGTATGACTTTTGCATGTTCTTCTTCCAGACCACCAAAGCAAGGATATCTACGGTATGAAATGTTTAAACATACAAATAAAACTCAATTCACGTACAAACACTACTGGATGGATGTGTGAAATTGGGTGAGATGTTTAGAATCTTGAATCGGTGAAAATATAAGATGTCCAAATCTAACTTCGTGGTGGGAAGTAATCGCTTTAGAAAGTGAGTGTATGTGGGAGGTGATATATAATGCATGATCATCTGAGCGCACGCAATAATTTGAAGGTCGTATAATGTGCAGATGGAAACGGTCAGCAATTTCACTAAATTTAGTCGGAATAAAATGACGAAAGAACTTGCAGGAAGTCTCGGATAATTTTACAGTTCTAACTTACTCTGGAGTATGATGCAGAACTGGATAAATTGTGTTGAGCAAGTATTTGATAACATGAGGCCAATAGTAAATTATCATCAATGAAGGTGTAATAAATTTCTCTGAAAGATAATTGTCAGTCTGTAAAATTCTACCAAAATACTAAATGTGTGGAATTAAACATGACGTTTAAATTGCTCGAAACACTGAGTTTCTCCGCCAGATGCATTTTGAAGCTTCACTTCCTCGCGTGCCTGCCGTCATCAGATAGAGAAGATGTGAGCGGATCGGAACAAGGGACACAAAAATGCCACGCAGCGTTCGCCTGCTACCCAGAGCTCTGTAGGCCTCAAAAATATCAAGATAACGATTGTGTGCTAGTGCATGCATAGGCGGTTGGATGAGAGATTGAATACATTCCAGAACTCGCTCGTCCCTATTTTGCGACACAGAACTAAGATGAAGTGTGTTATCCCAAACGGGACATTTTGTGGCGAAAACTACTTAAACAACCCTCATGTAATTTGAAAAATATATCCATATTTTAATATATGTGAATTATTCAACGTTATTATTAAAGACTTTGATGAATTATTCAAACTGCCTCTCAGCAATGAAACTTCAGCTCATATTTTGTCTATGGTATAAAATTTTCTGTTATTTGAACGTTTGCCTGCAAGAACGCTTTGATATAACACTTTCGTTTTAAGGGTCACATTTAGATTTACACTTTTACAACTTAAGGCTACTCTCGGAAATCAACCATCCGAAGAAAATTCCTCTCATACTGCCATTGAAATTTCATGTTTTCCCCCGTGCGTGAAATATTTCTGTTGACTTTTCAATAAAAGTAAACTATGTTTAATTAATGCAGTCAAACATAAGTAGCATCACTAATTAATGTCATCGCTCAGGATATTGATTTCATTACCTTAACATTTTTTCCGTTTCTTGAATCCAATTTTTCTCACCGATGTTCATAAGTGTAAAAAAGCACCATCTTCACCTTTTCTATTTCTGGAGTCTAGTTAACATTCTCTACAACCTCTTCCTTTCTACATTTCACAGTTTGAGGCTTTTTTACTCTTTCTTAATAAGGTTAACTTTAAGGTATAAATAATATTAAGAAATTCGCTAAAAACGATTTATGAAGCAGTTACGAGTACAAATTGTCGTCATTTAATACATTATACTAGCTTTGTGCTTTTAGACTGATTTATAGTGTCAAAAAATTATACATGTTTATTGCATAAAACAATTTAAAATTTGTATTCCCACAATGAAGTACGAAATGAGTACAGATATTTTAGCATTGAAGTAGACAAAGGTAATGTTTAGAAATTATTTCTCAAATTTTAATTACTACATAAGTTTGCGTATTTGCGTATTTAACTTTTATTCACAATTAATGAAACTAAAGGTAGGTATCTCGCATCAGGCAAGTCAATCATTTCATATCTTTTACTTCTTGAAATGAATCAAACTTATCAAATCACCTATGTTGATCTACGTTTCTAATTTGATTCATTTCAGGAAGTAAAAGATGCGAAATGAATCAAATCTCCTATGTTGATCTACGTTTCTCATTTGATTCATTTCGCATCTTTTACTTTCTGAAATGAATTGAATTAGAAACGCAGATCAACATAGGGGATCTGTTCTGAATGATATATTCATAAGTCACGCTCCCCGTAAATATTTTCATTTTTTTGGCAGCAACTGCATCACCATTGTTCAGTTTCACGTACATAGCAATAAAGAAAAATAGATGCTGTATTTATTTGAATATACGCTTTTTATCTACGTTCAGAACATTTATTGCATATTTTCTCAGCTATAGTCAAGATCATCCCCCGGCCAAAACAAAGTTTCTGAAGAGCACAACATCAAAAAGAGTCCGGCGGAATTAAAAGCTGTTAAAATCCCTGGTAATCTTACAGAAATTCGTGACAGCTCATTTAGCTCAAAGCCGCCCGACATCTTCTAGCACAATTTCATGCATTCCTTAAAAGCTGAAATATACGCAACAAAACTTGGAACTTATCATCTGTACATCGTGGGGCCCTGGACCACCAAATTCCTGCGTCGACAACTGCCCACAATTACTGATGATCACGCAGAGGTTGAGGGCTAGTCGTGACCTCGGCATCACCACCACCTAGTGCACGAAATAAAATATGGGAATTGTAATTCAGCATCGTATGAGTATTCATTTTACATCCAAAACTTCTTCTAAATGTGAGTAGGAGATTAAAACTATACTATAATAACTATGTATAGCAGAACCTTCAATGAATGTGCACACTTTCAACCGTGCCAGAATATATCCACACTAATTTGTTCATCGAGCGAAGAGATGCTCTTGAATTTCTTCAGTGATTCTACTTTAAATCTTATTCAAATTCTGAGTCTTTTACTAGTTTAATGTGTACAGTATTGTCTGGTTTTGTAATTTAACCCTTGTACTATGTACTCCTATTTCTTAATTTTTTCCTATTTCTTAATTTTAAATTAAACCATATTTATCCAAAACCCAATAGCTGTGATGCTTTGTTCAACGGGAAAGGAAAAATTCATTGTTATCTTAGGCAGAACTTTGTCGTAAATTTTATCGGAGCATTCATAATTTTTCTCACGGAAAGGATACAATTTTGAAGGTCCGGGGAGACACAGTACTGTACCTCGCAAAAATATGCTTGTTGCACGCAGTGTTATACTGAGCAACAATAGGTACTCAAACTTGAAATTTATTCTGCATCTTCGAGTTTAAATTCTGTCCGCTGCGAACGAGAGGGAAAGAATCTCTTGAAACAAATAATTAACCAGAAATATCAAATTTTATTGACAGAAATATGTGAAAATTTTTAACATTTTTTGTCATACTCCTTGTTTTATATCAGTGTTTAGAGCGTAAGTTTGCATTTCTTGCGTCAGCTCACTGGAATTTACACATATTTCCTGTAATTTAAACCCATCCATAAAGCATTAAATATGTTAACGACGTATGTCTTTAGATTACACCCCCAATTTCTTTCATAAATTCTCTTAACGCCAGGTATATTTAGTTCCATTTAGTTCATGAACATAAATCCGTAAAAAAGTATTTGAGAAAATCGACAGCAGCGAATTTGAAAGAAAATTTTAGTGGCCTCAAAGTACGAGCTCTGGAAATAAATGGGCACAACACGCGCCACATTGGGATAGTTTCAGCTAACTTGCTCAATATATAATTTGAGCCTGGCAACTGCCAAAAATATGAGTCCGCTTAAGAGCAAACGTGTGTATGCCAGAGGAGCCGGCGAAGCAATCTCGAAATTTACCTTTAAATTACAATGAAGCCTTTTCTGCGAGTAAGAATTCAAAGCAAAACTTTCAACACACTTTCTGATATTCTCAAACTTTTAAAAGGGCATTTTTGAAATAGTTTACTGTCAAAGGATTCGAAGGATCTTCCTATCGCGCTGAGATGACGCGCTTGGCGATGAGCTCATCTGAGCGAGGCACAAGCATTTAAAATCTTCATATAAAAAGAAACTATTAATTCAATGCCTTATAAAATTTCCAAGATATTCTATTTCCCGAATGAAAAAAAAAAGTTTTTATTCATTGCAAATACGGTATTAAGAATAAAAATAATTTGTGGGGATTATTGTCACTGACATTGCCCAATCAAGTACAACTTTTTAGCGTTCTTCATGACGGCTTTGGCAGCGTTGAACATGTAGAAAATATGTAATCTTGAGTTTGGTTTGCATGAAATACGAGTAAGCGTTCTGTGCAAATATTTCACTGCTTGTTTTATTTTACTAAAATCACGATGCACCATGTACACTTTACTGAGGCTCCTGTTTTCGTCAACACGGATGTCATCCTCTCCCGCCCACTTCCGTAGCCGCATCTCATGCATACGAAAATAATCCGCCTGCGAATCCGCCCAACTGCCTCGACAAAAATGTCGAAGCAAAGCCTTGGGGCTTACTTCTGCCGGGCCAAGAAGGCTTCTTATGCATTTTAAACGGATGAGACACCAGCGATTCGAGGCCTCAGGTGAGGTGATTCAGGAGCAGCGAGGGATCGAGGCTTGTGAGAAAGCCGCAGTCCGTGTCCAGGTTTATTGATTCCTCCCTCACCGTTGAGGCGAACCTGAGAAGCGCGGCCATCAGTCTCGTAGACCGCACTGATAAAGAAATATACGAGCACGAGACAGGCCATTTCCTCACTTCCCTGGCGAACCCCAAAGGAGAACGAGAAAAATTGGGCAACTCCTCAGTCTCGAGCACCCACACCTGATATCGAGAGCTGATCGATCGGTGGAGGTGATTCATCTTGAAGAGAATTTCACGACCCTTCCGATCTATTTTTGAACATGAAGCTCGGGCATAACACGTGCTGGAATCACTTGCTGTATTCTTTATAACCATCTTGAAAATTTCCAGAGATGGCTCAAGAAGGAAGTGCCGTTCTTGGTTCCTGGAGCTTAAGAAAACAGTTTTCTGGATCATTCACTAGCCAAACAAATCAGTTTGTGGGCGCTAAAATGAGCATTGTACGACACAACAATAGTGATCATGCCACTTTCCTCGATTTTTAAATTTTGAAGTGGTTTTCTGTTTTATTCTGAGCGTATTGTTTACAGAAGAACGTATATAATACGTACAACTAAGTGAATACTTTCTAATTACTGTTCTGGACCACAAATACTGTACATTCATGATTGGAGGAGTGAGTTAATCTTTTGTAGCAGAGTTACTCTGAAATCAGGAATGAATTAACAACTCCATTTATATGTTCAATTGATTATCCGTTTAATTTTTACTTAGAGATTCGACTTGAAATCTGTGTGAGACCAAAAACAGTGCATGCATTTGGTAATAATTTTATTGTAATGATTTAGATTTCACTCGCTTAGGAATTTTTACGCTGAGAAATAGTATGAAGGAACGCATAATTAGCTCTTACATATTTAAACTCAAATAGAGTTTCCCGCTTCTCATATGCATGTGCGCTTTTAAAAATAACACAGATAGATGGACAGTATATTAAATCGAACACTAAATCATTCATTTATGGCTTGGAAACAGATTTCTCTGAGTTCAATATCTCTACAGAGTATGACAGAAAAAACTAGTTGGAAATAAGGAATAAAAACTTGTAAACACACAGATGCGCGTTCTCGTAATGTAGTTAAACGTAGACGTTGCTGCAGACAGCAGCAAATTTCACGGCTGCTGGTCTGACCTAGCGGCATGCTGACGAGGCGACCACCAGCCGTCGAGGACAGCAACCACCTCCATAGTCGTCACAAGGACGAGAGAACTTCTACGTCGTAGTTTGTAAATTAAAATGCTTACAATTATTGCAAGGGCTAACAAAAGATTCAGAATATCAATTGAGAAATTTTGTCAAAAATTCACTCGTTGCTTCAGTTTCATTTCAGTGTATATTTTGTGTACTTTGCGTGACTTTTCTCTCCCCTTCAATCATCATTTTGACCGGTATTTAATATTTGGAAGCTTTTAACTGCTCAGGAAGTAAAGCAAGAACAGGAAACTCGCTATGGTTTCGTGGCAATATTTTCTACATGCTTCAACGTCAATAGTGATCTCATAAAGCTCTATTTTTATAAACACCGGTACCATTGGTGCTTAAAAAAAATTATGTTCAAATGAGACAGAGACGGACGTCCTAACTGTAACTGCCGAACCCACCGACGACATTCCAGTGCTACTGGGCACAAACCCTTATAACTTTAATTTAAGCGAAGGCTCATCCATCCAAGGTGCCAGATGCTGACATCGAGCAAAATTCTCACATTCAATATTCTTTTTCAGTCAATATTAGATGTTCATTTATGTTTCCATAGAAAATAGGACCTTACTGCACTATTATCACACGACACTGCTCGCGTAAGAGTTTCGTTCGGATTGGTCGCTTGCCTTTAAATTGTGACCCAGCTAGGGATGCTTCCCTCAGGAGGCAGAGGCCCGGCATTGAGGTTTAGACAGCGAGGTACAAAAACGTGTCACCTTCACTTCGCTCGCCCTTTTGCCATAGCGAGGAGGAAACTTGACTCTGAACCCCTTTGTACCATAAAAATGGGGAGTATTCTCTCCAAAATCTAGGTGAATTCATTATTTATCCATCTTCGTGACCCTTACTTCTAACTCGTGAGTTGAAGTGACTAACGATTTTTCAGTATTTATACTCAATCCTTAAGCCTACTAGTGAGGATAGGTACCATTATTTACATGTGTTCACGATGTCCATCTTATCTCATGCCTTCGATTTACGAGTAGACATACCTCTGATGCGCTAAGTAATTTCGAGATTCTACCATTTCAGACAGTAGATTCATTATGCAGCTCAGATCGTCTAATTTCCCTGCTTAAAATAGATTTGCAAGCTGTCACTGATATTATCGAAGGTTGAGATAAAAAATGCTCACCCTACGCTACCTTAAAACCTGTAAAACTTTGACCATATGATAAATGATAGCATAGAATTATCAAAACCTGAACAATTGACGATTTGTAATTGTCATTGATATTGAGATGAACACAATTCGTTAAAGGAATGATTGTTTGCTGATGGAGTAGCAGACACGCCGTTTTGTGATTCATTTGAAGTGACCAGAAAAAAGTCAAGATGACTTAGACTATATTGCAATATACTACTACTACTACTACTACTACTATGCAATATACCAAACTATGCAACAATGAATGCGTTGTCGCAAAAAGGAAACGAAAACCTATTTTTGAACTGTATTCTTCTCTGGCTCATGTTGAACAACTCTTAATGAATCAACAGCATAAAGCAAAAATTTCGACCCAGATGGCGTATTTTCGTTCTTCCTCGCAGAACTGTCAACAACGAGATTGGCAATCATGTTTTTGGCAAGAATTGCTTGGGCTAAACTGACAGGGTCTTTCTGGGGACCAGAAGAAGTGAAGCCGACGACAAATGCAGGTATCGAGTCTATAAAATGTAGTTGACTGCCACGGTACAAAAGTTAGTCGCTGTAGCTCAAACACGACTTCCTTTCATGTATTAAAATTAGATAAGCAAGGAGTAACAATGAAAATTTAATGTAAAAAATGGCAGTCTTGATAAGGTTACTTCTACGTGTTTCGTATCTAAATTCAAGTGGAAAACAATCTATCAGGAGAGAGCTCAACGATTCTAGAAGTCAGCTTGTGATAAAATCTTATCGTCCTGAGATGTTTTGAAATCTAATTTACCATAAAGAACTCACATCGCTCTCCATACGAGCTGACTGGACTTTAGGTGGGACATTCTGCAATAACAAACCATACCCCTACAACGCTCGCACCATACGCAGGTGCAAAGAAACTTTTTACACTAAAGGCGTCTCAATATTTGTGCGTAGTTAGCGCGACTACTTCACAAGAATATCCACGGCCTACAGAAAAGAATTGGTTTGATACCAAAAATACAATGTCATAATGAGTAAACAATAATATTTAATTTGATGTCGAATTACGGACGTCCTTTCAATGACTCTGGCGCAATAATTAAAATATCGCTGTACTATAAGCAAACGTTGCGAAGCATTTTGCAATTTACAAATTGGGCAGACCTATGTTAATACAGCACCCTGCAGTCACGAGCAGAAAAAAAAATAATTATCACTACTAGGCATTATAGGTCGAAATATATTCCAGTACAAGAAAAGTCTTGTATTTATTCTTTAACATGATTTAAACGTCATTTACGCTAAACTTCAGAATTACGGGAACAAAATGCGTTTACGCATCATACATCAACTGATACTAACACTGAAAGAAAATTTTTTAATTCAGTCGTTATTTTTCTGAACGCTTTTGAAGAAATTTCTAACCATACAAGCTAGTTTTCCCGAAAAATGCCCCCACTATGAAACTAGCAAAGAAAAATCTTCAACACTAACATGACGCAAGAAATGTGTATCCTATTTGAAAAGTACTAATGCTTAATTATATAGTAAAGGTGTGAGACGATTATTCTGAAATCAACCAAAAATATTAATATCGTACACTGGGCATATTTTCACAGCCCACAACCCCCCAGCACCTTTTGTTCTACAGAACACAGCTAGACGCAGAGCACCTCGTCGCTTCTAGCATCATGCGTGCAAAATTTGGTTACTCATCAAAGAGCCCCGACTTTGCAATATCATAAGGAAAAAATAATTGAAGCTTCGCACTATAGTGTCTATGAGTAGGTTCATAGAACAAGGAAACTTCAAGAAATTTAGGTAGATTTTAAAATTTATAAACCATAAACACATCCAAAAACTATGTGAATTAGAATTAATTTTACTTGTTTTCAATCTCGAGTAGAACTGGTCACGGCTTAAACACTCGCGCGGTTCAATAGAAATTCCTCATTAATTTTATCTCTGATGGAAACAGCAAGCGTGGCAAACGCGTTTTTTTTAGGCTGAGAGTGAGAGAGCCTCTTAACGATCAAAAGGTTTCAAAGGAGGCCCCTGCCCGGAATATTTGAAAGCGATACGGCAATGGCGGTGTGTTCTCAATTGAAGGTGCGCTGCCTGAAGCATTGCAGAGACTTCATCAGGAAATCTTACTGCTATTTGTGATCTACTCTAGACTTTAATGAAACACGTTAGAAGTAAATAAAATACAACAACTTCACTCAAACTTAAACTGAGAGACAGTTAAATGTCATCTTTTCGCTTATCTTTTCTCAGGAAAATTCGCCGCAGATAGCTCTTCCACGCTGTTTTGTAACGGATAGACTCCAGTATTTAGATTTTCTTTATATGACTGAAAGTTTTACTTACTAAGAAAATGACATGAATCATTATATCTCGCGTCTACGGATGAATATTTCTGCGCTATGGAACAAGTGTTGCAACAAGCCTGCGTATTCACATCGACTCTCCAAAAAATTTCATCGATTGGGCGTGAAGGCATAATTCGTCACTAGATTTCTATGATTTCATCTACTTCCATACTACGAATATTCTGAAAGCCTTTCCTCCATAAGATATTTAATAGCAGTGACCAAGTGACGAACCCATCAAACCTGGGGTTTCCTCTTCGCCACCAACCCTTCAAAATCTCCAGCAACCGTCATCCAAGACATCTTCAAATCTCTAATTCATCTTTTGATATTTGAAGCTAGAATTTGATATTTTATGGGAGGATTTAATAATAGAAAGTCATTCATTGGTTGGTGATTCATTTATGCACATTTTCATGTCGTTAGGATGATTTAAATAATTGCCTCAAAGTCGTTTGCACGTTTGCATTCGGTTGCAAACGGTGGCCTTCAAACCGCCTAGCTTTGCTGCCAGAGCTGAAAGCAGTAGCACAGAACACTTACATTTTTTGTAAGTGTTTACAGGACACTTACATCAAATACACTAGTATATGATCTATGGCAGTAGTCAGGAAAGTTTATAAAATTCAGGAGTGTGTCGTTTGACTCCGCTCCCCTCACCCATTGGCTGAGGGCTGTTGTATTAAAACCCTATTTTTTATTCTAGCGAAGACAATGAGCTAAGCCTTTCATGCAAAGGTAAAACTTACAAATCTCATAAAGACTTCCTTCGAAAGTTACCTATCCTGTGACGATCATCACTGTGCTGAAGTGCCCGACAGCCAAAAAATTGTGTCTTTTCTACTAAGTGCTAAAGGCGCACTTTTCTGCTCCAGTCATACATCTGTGGTCACTCCTAAATAAAAGAACATCCTTATTCATTTTAGTTTATTAAACTACGCTCGGCTACATAACTCTAAGGTCGTAGCGTGAAGGAGAACATGTGGCATCAATAAAAACTATCGTATACATCAGATTGGTTCTTTAGTAGTAAATTCTAATTCTTTTCTCGTGCGCGTCGATTCTCATTTACTTTGAGAGGAAAAGAGATTCCTGTTCTGAAACTAATTACCCTCTCTGGGCTCGAAAGTAGTCCTCATTACCAAAATAAATTATCATTATACTTCAAACACCGTTGCAAAAGATTTGTATCATATAAAAACAGTATATATATAATTTTATATACATATATTTATACATGCCAAAGACGATGAACCGTAAAGATAGGAACAGCAGGATTTGTGATCTCGCTTCGTCAACTTCTCGCTATCGTCTCCCGGAGACGTCTGCCTGCGGAGCACGCTACCTTGAAGGAGTATCGTTACGCTTTCGAACAAACGCGTTATATTAATGTTTAACAATTAATTGATGTAAGCCCTCACAATCCTAATTAATCATAGAGAAACTGGATTCTATATTTAATCTATATATAATGAATAAGATCCTAGGTGGTTAAAATTACAAAAATCTATAAATATATTCTTCAAAAAGAAAAGGGTAGATGGTAACTTCATTGCGTGGAGCTCCCTCAGCGAAGTGATGAGGACGTAAAGAGGGTAAGGTGAAGCGTTCAAACGATATCCGTTGGCGTATTAACGGTTTTTCCTAATAGATTGGGCGAGGATAGCAGAATTATGCAAATGCTGGATTTATCCACGAGACGAGAACACCGCATGGAAGTCTTTGGCCAGACGCACTTCTTCATCGAACATTGCATTTAACGAACTGGATGTATGAAATTAGTTATGAGGAACATGATTTCAGTTATGAGTTGTTTAGTATAACTCAGCGGTGCGCATCACTTACAGAGGCTTTACTGCAAAACTAGCCTTTCATTCCGCGGCGCCGTTTAATTAAATAGCCCGCACCCTCTGATCCAGACCAGCTCATGCGTCTCCCGTGCTCTAGCAGCCCTCGTGCAACCCTCAACTTTCCTCCGTGTGAACATTTAGATTTTATCCGCGTATCTATTATCGTTATTTCTTAGTGTTACATATCACTCATATTATAGTTTAATTGATATCACTGATATTTCTTAGTTTAATTATGCCCACAAAGTGCTTTAGGAAGTTTCCCCACGCTTCACCCCCTTCAGCCACCCCAACATATACCACTCTGCGCTATGAGGCCACTCTCATCCCTTGCCCCTCTTGCGGCGTAGTAATATTCAAATCTTCCTAAGAGACGCCCTATTTTTCCTGCGCTTTTGAAATAGTTTCACTACATATTTATTACATTCATTCACTGAGAATAAATTTAATTCTCGTATTTTGCAGTATTCTCTTTTTGAGAGGAAAATTGTTTATGTCAGTGTAGGCTCACGCATGGGGAGTCCTCTAGTCTTCCCTCCACTTGTGCTGCGTCAGCAAGAAACTAAAGCTTAACATTTGAGCTGTCGGTCTAGATTGATGACGCAGCAATCATCTTTTTTTTCTCAGGCAGCCTTTGACCTTTTCGGCTCTGCTGCCCTAAGAAATTGCAACTTGGGATCAAAATTTCTCAAAACGAGTCACAAAGATATGCATCTATATGTAATGATTTCCATCTCTTTTTCATCACTTTTAAAACCAATGTCGCGTGTTGCAATTTCAAACTTTGAACCACGAGAAGAAATATGATTGTGTACTGACGGAGCAAGACGACCGTACGTACTACTTCGAATTTCGTGGCCACCTCAGCGAGAATAAGATCTCAGAATTCATCGTTCTCATTCAGCTGGTAGTATCCATTCCGCCCATTTGAACCGAGCCTGAGATTAGATTCCCTGAAGCTCCCCGTCCATTGGACGACCTCGTTAGCTCGGCTTCAATATTCTCCCGTGATCACACTGCTCGGAGCGAGGCCAAAAACGCTGCTGAGCACATTTGCAGGCGAGGACCTCCAGGCCGATTGGGAATTTGATGAGATTGAATCCGCGCAATGAACGGAGCCTTTTTGAGGGAGCTTTGCTCTCCGTACGAAAACTAAAAATATTATTTTTTAAAGATTAATCGTTTCAGTACGAAGTTTACTATTAAACTTTGAGCAATAATTAGTGTAGCTTATTGCCGTTATGTATGAAAAAATTCCCTGTTAGGTCAATGTAATAAAATTGGTAACAAACAGTCCAGCGGCCAACAAATATTTTCTCTGATGTCAGTGAAGGTGATGCAGAAAATATTTGAGTAAATACACCTCGTACCACCATGAAACAGATTAATATTTTCAAAACAGATTTCGCGTTTAAACTATAATTTACAACTTTGTTGTCAGTGTCACAAATTTGTTTTATGTATGCAGTATATCATTGCATTAGTGAGTGATGACTATCAATGTTTTTGACCCCAGTTTTTTTATTCATGGTCTAGTGAACCTGTAACGCACTGCACGACATAAGTCACTGAGTTAAATTCCCGGTATACAGAGTACACCGTGATGTATACATGGTATTCATATATATACCGTGGTTAAATTCCCAGACGTGTTGGAACAGAGATGATGAGAACCACGACTACCTTGAAGAAAATAATATGAGCACAGCAATTATTTTCCGTTAGCTACGGCTCTGTTCGAGACAAGGAACAAATGATTTTAGGGTTGGAAGTGCGTATGATCAGAGAGTGACACAAATTTAAAGCCATATTGCCGAGACATTCGAAAATATCTTAAATTAAAAAACATTTCCATAAGAATGTTGCTAACAGGATGCAGAATTACCACCAATAAATATGATAAAAAATATAATGAAATCAATATTTCTGCTAGATTTCGATTACCTGGCGTTGTTTAACCACCGCAAGAGTTGAAATCACGTTATTGTTTTAACCTGTAGTGCGGAGGGCTACATGTTATTTTTCTGCTCAAAATTCCAAAGCTTGAACTGTTTTAAAATAACATTTAATAACAAGGACCCGCATCTTGCAGCCAGGCCGCGATTGTCTGATTCTAAGCAGTCTTCGGGATCAAATTTTATTCCTGAAAAGAAAAAACTAAACTTCAGGATTTTTGGCTAGGAAAAAATTCCTATGCATCAAACAATATTGGTCACATAAAATTTCTGTGCTGTTGACCTTGGATTTTCTGTGGGTGCGCTTATAATGTACAGTAGCATAGAATAGCCTGACCAAATATTAGACCAGGTTCTTATGTTCACGTACGACGGCGTCCAAACAGCCGCTGTGTTAGCATCTTGATGCAAAGAAGCTCAGCAATTCCCGGCTACCTGGCTTTGCTGGCACTTTACCTTGCTACGACTCGCATGCCGCAACCTCTGTGCTCGATAATGACATAAACATACTATAAATGAGATAAATTTTCTGCCGAGTTTTCTCTTCGAGTTACTCCTAAAGAAACTAAAAAAATCTGGATGTACTTTGATAACTGAGTGATATGCGGTACTCCAGCAGCTGTTCAAGCTGGTCGACATTCATTGAATGCATGCCAAAATAGTTGTCGCCGGCAGTGAAATAAAATGCTCAACTCATCAGATTTCTCTACACAGATTATAATCTCGTGGCATGTTGTTGCCTGATGAACAACTATGGCGAGAGCAAACTCTGTGAGGAAGCCGACGGTGATATCTTTAAGCATCATATATGGAACCGAAAGTCGAACGCCAAGATTATTGCATTAGATGATTTTTTAGTGAAGTACTGGAGAAATTAGCGTTTTCGATTAGGATCAGAGCTTTGCAAGTCTTGAGCGTCGCTGCATGAGATCTCACAGCGGTGAGGTCAGTGTGAAAGAAAAAATAAACGTTTCCAGCACATACACATATCCTCTTGCAGAGAGAGACTTTTGTACATTTTAGACTCAATAAATAAATTTTGATGCAACAACATTCAATGAATGGTGCGAATGTCGCGGTTACACACAACCGCCTATTTAAATGAATGACATGAACACTACGAAAAATAATGCTGTATGTCTTTACCACGTATCTCTTCTTAATACCTGGGAAGGGCCCGTAGCAATGACTGGTAACAACTATGCCGTAACCATACATGAAAGCATTTGTACAATTTGTACATCGAATGTTCTCTTTTCGAAATTGCCATCATCCCAGCAACGCAAAGAATGCGCAAAAATTGGTCGCCGTACGCACACATTCACGCCTTTCTCGGTCCCCACGCCGCTTGATGCCTTACCACTTCAATAGCAGACGCCCGTCTCTTCAATATATCTGTATACTTTGCACTATGACCAATTAGAATTTTATTCAATGACTAGGCAGAGCATTTATTTTCTCAATTATCACGTTGTAGATATCTTTATGTGTTAATTTACACATTTCATGCTTAACATCAGAAGCGAAGCTTGGACGCTTACCCTCCTACGAGCGGACGTGAGAGCGTTGGGACGGAGCCCACGTCTACGCAGGATATCACCAGTTGCTGGTATCTCCGCACATTCTAAGGCGATCTCATAAACAGAACCGGCATGTTTGGCTCGGATATTAGCGTTTATCGTATCAAACTTCATCAGCTCCAACTGATCATCAAAGGATAACAGAACTTTCATGGCCTTTACATCGCCGACGTCATTTTTGGATTAATAAGATGCGTATTTCCCAAGTTACCATCCCGTCTAATCATGCTTCTCTTTCAACAGCTGTGTGATATATTTGTGTGTTTTGTGTCGTCAGTTTCAATAGTGAAATATGAGCTCTTTCGTGTCTCTAAATTCCTTTGTAATTAAGAAAGGGGAGATGAAGGAGATATAGAAAAGAAAGACGATGATCATGAAATATTATCAACAAATTTGAACTCGCACGAACAAATTGTTGCTTCGAAAATACGGCTATATTTACGAATTCGATGTGCTTACCAAAATAAATCATCCGCTCATATCCGTCATTAAATGAACTCTTTTTACTGTCATCTATTAGCGTATGTGAATTGTGTCGATTTGAGATTGATCACAGCAATTGGTGGTAACGAAATTTTACTAAACATGCCGTTGAAATTATTTTTAAAAGAATTTTACTCGACCCTTAAAAATAGGCGTATAATGAATTGATGGCCGCAGTGGTACAATTGAATTAACAAAACCAAAAAAAAGCATAACATTATTGGAAACCGCATTGGCGGAATGAAATAACTTAAATTAGCCAAATTACATCTGGAGAACACCGGTGGAATAATAATGAAAGGAAAACAAGTATTCCAACAGAGCCGGTGAAAAGAAGTATCATTTTTATCTTTTAAACTTTAACTCCTACTCCTTTGACAAAGATCCCTTGGAGTGCATCCATAAAAGCCATGAAGCGCATATTGATCATAGATCATTTTTACTCCCATGACTATGTATGTTGGAGGGAATACTACGCTGAAGCCGATGCTCGGTGATTACTTTTTGTTCTTCTTATTATTTATTTCATACTCACGCTCGGAAATCATTGCATGGACCATGGCATGGACACTCCACACTACTAGTTGGAACGGACTAGTTTCATCAAAAACAATTATTTCTCATGATCCAAAGAATTTTACAATTGTATTGTATACTATAACAACTAAATATTGTTCAGGTGTGGAAAATTACAATAATTATTATTTCATGCTCACTACGCGTGGCTTTCGATGTGGCTGAGTTTCTACTTCTTGGTCACGATGTGAAAGTAATCCTCTGGCTTAGAACTATCTTTTATTGCCGAAGTAACGTCATTAATCTTCGCGCTGCGCTGCTTTGTGTATTGCGTATCGATTGCTCTGATGGCGCTGATGAACCTGTTTTTCCTCACTTTGAAAACACCCTTTCTGTAATCACTTCGCTTGTAATCTAGTGTAAGAAAGAGAAATGGTGGTGAAATAGTAAAATGAGTCGTTCAACTTACTTCAAGAGACAATTATTTGAGAAATAACTTTCATTGAAATGTCTTTTTGGAGACAATGATGATTACAATCGTTGGGCAGCTGTAGGAACGGTAAATGTCCAGGCCATTTGTTATGACAGAAAAACTTTCTCTCAAAATGCTTTTGAGAACTACTTAACATGAAAACATTTAAACCATTAAGGAAAGTTCTTAAAGCTAACAATAATTAAATAATCATTTGATTATTGAAGTACATAGTGATTGTAATTCCTCTAATGGTATTTTCACGTCCGTGTCATTGATGGCAGTTAACAGGCAAAAAGTTACAGGGACAAGTAAACATTGAACTCTGAATTTCTCGCTACTTGAGCGGTACTAATTCAAGATTGTAACGAGTGAAAACCAACTCAGACAAATGAAAACGAAATTTTCTTTTCGTTAAGTGACGAGCCTTTCCGGAAAAAGCTTTTCGAAAAGTTTTTAGATGAAATATCACGCAGTATTTGATTGGTCAGCTACCCTCTTGAATATTCCCCATGGTTATCACACTTATGGTTAGAAATTCCACTCTATAAAGTTAAAAAGAATGTTCGAGCAGCTAAGTCTCTAATTAAGTCTGATGGGTGGGCACCATTTTGTACGCCATAGTGAGCACGTTGCTTCTGAAAAAATATCAGAAAAAAATTATACTTCGGTCAAAGAACAGAATGATACAGACTTCGTTTTGGGGAGGCTTCGCTTACCGAGCGTGAGCGACCACTCACGTCTGATGACCTAGTGACAGAGCTGCAAAACGACTTTTGGTGTTGTCAGAAGACCCCTGTAATGTTCTCTGTCGGACCTATGCAAAATCATTCTCATGCAGAAAACGCCAGCTAACAAAAATTTTGTTTTACGTCTCATACTCGTGTGAGTTCATCAACTACCATGTGCATGATGGAAAGCAATTTTCAATTCCATTCCAAATTATTGAGGGTAAATTTCCATGAAGCTAATAAGACCTTCATTACTTATCGCAACGGAACATTAGTTGCTCGGTTTATTAATTCATAATAGGCTGCATCTATTATTTTCACTGGGCTTTCATACAGAAATGAATATTACTTCTTTAAAAGAATTTAACAGTATTTAAATCTGGAAACAAGCCAATTTCAATATCCCTCAATACTGAACAAGGAAATACATGCAACCAGTACATCCGACCTTCGTTTGGAGGTATGTCGTTGACGCAGCTTGTGTAATGGTTTACTAACACAACATCTGGCCGTACAGACGGCTTAGCTTCGATAATAATTTATCGGGGGCAAATCTAACTGCAGCCCTTGACGCTGTGTGCTCGGATACAAAATAAACACAATAGCTGAATCTATTCACGCATCTTTGTGAGTTTCCAATATTCTTTATAATATCCTGAAGATGCCGCGTGACATAACTATCGTATAGAAGCACTTTCGAACAACAAAAAAGAAAAAGAGGAAGAATTCGAACGAATAAAATTGATAAAACACTCCAATTGAAATGTAGGCTTCGACCCGTGGAACAAACAAGAAATGGGGTCCGTTGCAAATGTTTGTTCTGTATAACGCTGTGTAAAGTGGAGAGTGTCCCCCGATTGTTATCGAGTTTCCGAAGCGCACGCTCTTCGGAGAAGCGATGGCTATCGGCGACAGCACTGTTGCCTTTCGCTCGTTGATTAGGATCGCAAGGAAGAGTCGGTATTTTTTACAAAACAAGAACGCGAGCTCACTCATGTGAACTAAAATTTTTCTTATTACTTTTTGTTCGCCTATAGTGTTCCTATAATCAAGGAATGAATTCTCTTACCTAAAGAATGCACGTAATAAAGAATGCTCGATGCTATTGCTCGAAATTTTAAAGCCGAACAGGACGTTCGTGAAAACCCTAGCTTGAGAAAAACACATGCAATTTGCTTTACCTTGGAGATGTGAAAGGCTTCTAGCAAACTCACTCACGCATTGTCACGTGGAAAGTTTTTTCAAAATTTTGTTGTTTTTAATTGGTGATAGACAACAGTAATTTGACCCAATGACTCATCATAAAAATCTTATGATTGCGAAAAAATTCGCCTCCGCTCAGTTAAGAATTTTGGCTTCTTTTGGCCGAAGTAATTGATACTAGACATGCAGTTGAGTAAAATAAATAAGAGTGGCCAAAGGGTTTCATGAAGCCAATTCGACCGGCTAGGTCAACGAGACTCAAGAATTATAAATGATTCTATGATGAATGTATTTACCCGAATTATACATAACAAACTTTCTACCGCAAAATTTTTTCTTTGGTAAATGATTTGCTATTGCAAAACAGAAACTTGCTCCCATCATAGTTAAAATAATTCTTGGCCAATTAATCGGCTATAAGTGTTTCCATTTTTTCAAAATGTTCGGCAAGGCTTGTAAAAATGTATATCACATTTGTAAACGTATCAGTGATTCTGAGACCAATAATGGTATTGCTCGAATAAAGTCGTTGAATGTACATGCGGGATAAAAATATTGGTTCTGAACAGGACGTTGTATATTCGGGACTTCTTTTTTTGTGTGTCGACTCGAAGCTAGCGCCAGCGTGCTCAGTTTGAGTGTCCTTTGTTCAATCCGGTCCCAGAGCAGGCTTAGCATTTTGAGCATTTCCCATCGCAGTTTTGGAGCTCAGCTTAATGATGAGCTAGACCTGGTTTATTGGAGTGGTTTATGAGAAAATTGTCGCACTAAATTGGTGAAAGCGTCTTCCCTTGAAGCTGGGCACGCTCAGCTCTGCAGCTGTATTGAAGTATTGAACATTATACTGATCTGGGCCGGTGCGTGGTAAATTTTCTTGGTTATACAACATGAGTTTTTAGCCTTTTTGATACCAATTGAAAGGACTATAAAAGTTAGGGATTGTTAATGAATATTAATAACAAATTTGACCTGCTTTTAAAAGCTAGGAGAGCTTCTTGCATTTTTTTATGCGCTAACGTTTAGCCTTTTTGTAGATTAATTTTTTACAAATTGAAATTCCGTGTTGCAAAATTGGATTGAAAAGGTCTTCATTACGATTGAAACGATTAAAATTCAAACCCTTGCCTTAGTGCAAAACACTATGGTACAGCGCCGAGCTCAAGTCCTTTTTTCAAACTTTTACTGGCGTTTCTGCTTTAAAAGTTAAGTCCTGGAAGGGGAAAGCAGTGACAATTATATGACGGTGGCCATCCAATATTACCACTCGGTGTGCTGTTCGGTCTCTGGCCACCTTCCTCAGCAAGAGTTTGGAAGCTCTTTGGAATAGTATTATGGTAGATTTTGGACTGTTTTAAGTGGATGTGATTTTGGTGCAAAATTAAAACACTTGATGGATATGATCTAACATACCAAGTTACTAAATATTTTTTATTTTCGTTTTTCAAAACAGAGCTTGAAATTAGTGTTAATATGCTAAAATCTGGATTTCTGAGGATGTGGCAATGCGGGACGCCAAATTTGTGACTCCTAATCTAAGCAAGTCAGACTCACCCTCTACAATTCTGCTATCATTTCATCTGATCTCTCATGCAAACGTTCAGCCGGAGTTTGCTTTTCGCTACTTCATTCCCCTTTCCTTGATGTACGAGCGAAAAAAAAACGAAACAAGTGTTGGAACTGCTGTCGATCCGTCCAGCAGACAGACGTACGCTTCTTTTTGACTACAGTAATCCAGCCCAGCGAGCCAATATGTGTGTCAGGCATTGCGCGGGAGTGAGCCGAAGGTTCAGCCAGGGCGTCTCGTTGCTTCAGCAGCTGAGCACGCTGCAGGGCTGCCACACCTTGGGAATTTTCCCCAGATCTTGTGAATTCGGACATTGTCTAGGGATTTGGGGAATTCGAAACAAAAAGGCTAAGAATTTAGGGAATTTGGGGTGTTTATACAATAAACACCCCAATGTAAAAACTAAAATTGCTTAAATTAACATTTGCTTCTGGTAAAAAGGTAGAGTACCAATTGAAATTACTACAATTCGATCTAGAAATTATCAAATTATCAGTACAAGGGGCCTTAGTCAGCTTTACGAATGCATCATGGTAGAATAATACACGTTTGTACGGGATCCGAATGAAGCGCGCAGTGGCGCAATTAAAGCGCCTCATGGAGCGCCTGGCTCAGTCACTCATTTATTACTACTGAGGTGCTAACTGTGGTACTAGCACTAACGGTAGCGGTGTTGCTTTGTCCTTATTGGATTATTAGCTTGCAGTTAAACACCATGGAACCACTTAAAAAAGTAGCACAGTCAAACATTTTCCGAATTCAAAGGCTGGCTACTGAAAGATAAAGATGGAAACCGTGCCGGTTGTAAATGTTGCAATATCATGTTCGAAAGTGCGAACAAGTCTACCTTACAAAAACACAAGGAATCCGAAAAGCATAAGAAAACTTATGAACTTACCAAATCTAAAGTTGAACAGCGCACAATTTTTCGAACAGAAAGCGCCTAACGATGATGACCAAGTGGTACATCCCCTCGCTTGTTGATGAAGCTCAGCTACATAAGATAGACGGCGAGTGAAGTTTTCACCTACTAATTGCAGCTGACCTATCGGTAAGGAATGCACAATTCCCCGGTATTGGAAATCATCAGGTGAATTGAAAGATGGCTTGGGCGACCCTAAATTTGAAATCCTTTCATATTTTATGACATGTCTCATTTGCCTACGCTTTCGTCTGCATCTGTGGAAAAAATATTTCCGCAACTTACCCGTTTAAAAATAAAATTAACAATTCATTAAAATCAGAAACCGCCAACGACCGCTTCCTTGCCAAGCTATGATTAGCAAGAAATAATGTAAAGAGTGCTACGTGGGATCCAGTAAAAAGTTTAGAAACTGACCAAGAATTAAGTGGAGCCGCCAATCAAAGATACCAACACCGATTGAAACGACTGAAAGAATCAAAGTCTCTTGGCTTTCATGCTGACATTAATGACGAAAATGAAGAAAAACCAAAAATGTATTAAAGATAAGCATAAATTTCATATATATAACTCTTAATAATATCTGGGGAATTTTTTTACGATCTGGGGAAATTTCAGGGGTCAATCTGGGGATTTTGGAACAAGTTGACTGGCAGCCCTGGTTTAGTCCGTGGAGGTTTAGTCTACGTCGAGCTCTTTGAGGGGGAGGTGTGCACGCTGCGTAAGAGCAGCCTTTGCCAATGGGGTCATTTGTTGACGTTGCGTTCCTTGAAGACACTGATTAATTTTTTAACTGAGCTTGTATCTTTTCCTATGGTTAGTAGTGTTCATACTCGACTGTAATCAGGAGCCTAATGTGGTTTTGTGTCATTTGTGAAAATAATGAGTGATGGAAAAGCTATTCGAGGAAGTCTGAGCGACGTGATGTGTCTTATTTGGTTCGCTCAATAAAACATTGACTGAAGAAGTCCGGCGATTACGGAATTTTAGACAAAGGTCGCTCGGCACAGCGGAAGTAGTTTGCTCCTTTCAACTGTCTGGATTATGCATTATCTGAGCTGGTTTGCCGATCTTTTTTTAGGTGAGTAACACTCTTTTTCTGTAATACTCTATGTCCAACTTGAATGATTTATTCACTGTGCATTTCTGCGTTTCTTGTTACAGCCCAGTAGTCACATTTTGTAATTTGTTTTCTATCCAATTACACTTTTCTCAAATTTTAGCTCGTCGCATGTGACGCTTCGGAGTATCACAGGATTAACATGGAATGAAACGTCAAATTACCAAAATTGATCGCGCTTTTTCTCAGTCTGAAAAGATAAAAGCTTAAAATTTACCTAAATCCATGGAGGTGGGGAATAGAGCAGGTCAAAATTAAGCGCTAACAAGCAGTTAACTTTTTGGGAACTACGCGTTTTACGCAATTTTTGAGCAATGACAAAATTTCGAAAGATTTGAAAGATTCGCGTACAAGAATGCACGTGCGTTGTTGCAAACAAGGTATAAGAAAATATTTCAAATCTAACGGTTAACCAAATAGCACTGGGGTAAATAATCTGCGAGGCTTCTCCGGCAACCTATGAAGAAATAAACAATTTCTACAAATAGTTCAGCATGTAAGGACAATAGACGAATTACCGATTGAGGGAAAATTCAGCTTTACATTCTGTTCAAATATTTTTTCTTCAAAACCTCGTTTTTTCAAGTAGTATTTCAGTTAGAGGTTCAACTTGTCTATGATAAGCCAATTTGTTGTCATGTATCTCGTGTGCCGATTTTTTTTTCAAATAAACGGTTTTTCTACTTCTTTCTTCTTTCACTGTGAAGACTTGAGTTCAGAAACGATTTTTTGTATAGTTTTTTAAAATTTGCTTCCGTTACTTATGTTTTCGATTTATTTTAGTTTTCTTTAATAATTCGAAAACGTGTGAGTTTGAAGCCTACTTCTGAAGACCCAGTAAGATTATTTAAGAAGGGACCACGAAATTCATTTATCTCGCCAAGTAGTAATGGTAGTTATTTTCAGCGTAGGCTTGGTGTCGTAAATTATTTTCTTTGGTTCTAGAATATTGTACATAAACCTTTCAGGAAAAAATCTATAGTAATTGATTTTTGAAGAAATTTTATGCTCTTGAATGAATCGTTCGTGTAGGCTTTGTATTCAAATGGGACGCAGCTTCAATAGATTTTTTGTTTATGCAAATATTCTATCAGTTCTGTTCTTGTATATACTGTATACCAGGCCCGACTTCAGTGCCGTTCCGAGTACACAGATGGATCAGTGCGTCTCAACACTGACCGCCACGTGAGCCGCAGGGGGTCACAGAGGGGATGGATTTTCACTATACTGCTAATCGATCAGTAGTAGCAAACTCAAATTTTCATTAATACTTGATCAAAACTAAATAAAGGCATGGTGCGATTAATGTGTGCTTCTTTCAAAATTGCCTACTACAATTGACGAGAAATTTGAGTTGAATATTTAACTTCAGTTTAACTCAACGCAGTCAACCCGCCCCCCGCCCCCCAGGAAAAAGGTTGAGGGATTCTTAGAGCCTCCCTTCGTAGGATGTGCTTG
>JACJUY010000180.1:0-44838 GCA_014220935.1 Platorchestia sp. MABIK | reverse complement strand
ATCAAGCTCAAAACCCAAAATTAGTGTACATGCTAGTCAGTTATCAAATATCGCATTTATAAAAAAAAGTTTCAAATGGATAATTTGCTACCATCACTTTGTTTGCAATGCTTCAAGGATTTTAAAAATGTCTTTGGTTTTGTTCTAGCATAAAAACTCAATGATTTCTATTCCTTTGAGATATCCATAATGATGTAAAAAAACTAATATTTTGCACTTAAAAAAAATGAGGCCTAAATTAAAAAAAGTCACATGAGTAAAATATGTTTTTTCCAACAAATACATATACTGGTCGAATTTCAAACGAATCGGATCAAAATTTAAAAATAAATATGTTGACCCCTGTAAGGTAAGATCATCAGCACTTTCGTTTCGCGGCACTGCGCCAATTTTTTTGTCCAAAATAACGCTAAAAAAATCGAACTCGATGCATTCTTGTTAATTCTTATGTAAAATGACTTCCTGAATCTGATTGCATTCTTCGTTTGCCCATCGACCTTCGAGAAACCCTTCCTCTTTTTTATCACTTTTCGATAAGGATTTTTTCAGCTGTGAGGAATAATAGGTGATTATTGTAAAGAGTAAACTAATAAATCTAAAGAATAATACATAAATGAGATGAGTACCTTCATATAGTGCTCGCTTTCTTTCTAGACTAAGAGGTAGATGTTTCGCTTACAAAAAAAACAGCGGGCACCCTGATACGGGTGCCTGGACGGGATTGTGTCAAAAGCTAGCCGCTGCCCCCATTCTATCATGATCACCTGTGCTGATGCCAGATACCGCCAAATCTTGCATACACCTGTGATGCATGCCAGATACCGCCATTCTACAGATCATTCTCTATCGAAACTTCATGTTCATTTGGAGAAGAAGACTGAAACATTACAAATTGTACAATTATATATTGCTGTCGTAATTTTCGTCACGATAAGTTGTGAGAATTTCCTTAGTATTTCATTCTTTTGCGGGAATATAAATTATAGATATCCACTGACCGAACTCTAGAGACACTGAACGAACTACTTGGAGAGTCGGTAGCTAAAACATAAATTTAAAGACTGTTGGTTTTGTGTTACACTAGTTCGTCATCAAGCAAAGTGAACAATATTTATGTTCAAAAAGCTGTTGTTGCTTAGCTATTACAGAATTAAGTTAATGTAATTGCTACGTTCTGGCTGATAGCAGTACGGAGATAATGCTAGTTTATGCACGATGTTTTACGACAAGAGATACACAATTTCACAAGAGAATATGGCCAGATAAAAATTTTTCTTCTAAGAAATTTTTAGGAAAACACTTTCTGGTTTTTGAGATATTAGCAGTTTTTTGTTTTAAAGGGTGACATTTTATAACCCAATTGCTCGCAATGTTTAGTTTGAATTTAAGTTACAAGCACTTCTAATATACGAAAGTGTACAATGATGAAATTTTGTTTCGGTTATATTCGATCAAAAGGCTTAAGCAAAAACGCTTTAGAATGTTATGAATGTGAGGAAGATCTAGTGGCCAAAATTTCAGAGGCTGCTGGTGAGATTTCTGAAATGTCAGACGTGTTTCCTAATATCTGACAGTCGTTAACACTTTGTATATGGAATATTTTAGGGAAAATAAGAAAACACAATACGGAAGTTATTGATAGTTTTTAAAAATTTTTAGCATTAGGCTTGTTTTCATTGAGATTTTTGGTTAGGCACCTTTTTCTTGTGGTGGAAATGTCATCGCCTCTCATTAATGCAGCTTTTCCTCTTGAGATCCCAGCCTTCCTCCTTGCCACGCTTGTCGGTTGGCACATAATCTTCCTGCCCAGAGACCTCTTGTTAAAAATTGTGCTGCCAGCAGTGTGAAGAAGAGCTGCCAGTTGAGATTTACTTTTAATTTTTCCTAATCTCAATTTGAAACGCTGCAATTCCTTCTTAACCTCAGATGAATCAAACAAATCTAGAGTATTTTTGAACAGTTCTAACGTCAAATCACCGCTCAGATGAAGTCTCTTTAGAAGTATCTTGCTGCGGGAGAGTAATTAACGTTTACTTCTGCAGGCACAGGATCCTGAGTGGAAATTACTTGCTGTATATCAGCAGCTCAAGGAGGGCCGTTTTCAAGAGTCGATATACAGTCACACTTAGTTTTTGATGTTTTTGAAATCCTTAAAGAAGTCATCTGCAGGCACCTTTTCTTCTCCGACTGCTACAACAGCAAGATATCTGTGCTGTGAAGAGCAGTTGCAGAAGTTTTGCGGAAGACGTAAAGTGCTGTATTGGCAGCATGCAACATGATGCTTGCATGCACGACCTGTTGACCCATCAGGGCACGTGCACACACCAGTCGTGAGGAAGACTTTGTACACACCTTCTTCTGTTGAGCTCAGCACTTCGAAGATGCACTTTTCAGCCTCCTCAGTCTGCGAGATGGCAGTGAGGGGAATGGTGCTAGCATTATTTGTGTATTGTTTTTCTTCATGGAAAAATCCAGAATGCCTCTGTTTGAGGTAGCCGTTATTGACCTCTGCCATGACCACTATTAGCGCTGCAGGGTTGTAGACTTTGTTCCTAGAAATAAATATAGAAAATAGCTAAAAGAGACAACGGACACAACCCCTATATTGTGAAAAGAAGGAAAAATTGAAATACGAGATCAAATAAGAAAAAGTAAGTTAAAAATGATGATTAAATATATAGGTAAAATATTGTAATTTTTAAATATTGATGCATTTCACTCCGTAATGAAAAGGAAGTTCGCACTGAAATTGGTGACAGTAAGTTACATGTCCTCTGCATGTGGAACAAGTTATTGATCTCACACATTGAAGACCAAAAACAAACTTGGGTTGAAAATCTAAATAGATCGGGTGATTATGGATTTACATAATTAGTTATTCAACAGTTGTTCAAAAAGATGATAAGTTATAAATAAAAATTAGATTGTACCTTTATTGCACTCAATATAATCAAGTTATATAATTTCGCAATTATGATTTCTGGAAGGTGGATTACCTAACTTATATTTATACCTTTAGAATTGAGAAGTGATTGATGTGCAGTAGTTTAAATAAACTCACATGATCACATACCTGTTGAGCACAATATCCTTAAGGTGCTCTTTATACATACAGCAGTAAATATATGTATATGCATTTAGGCAGACAATGAAACGAGTTTTTAACCACCATCATCATGCTCTCGCAGTAGTAATTGGTGTGGTGACCTCGTAGCAGATATCCAGCCTCCGTGGAAGACTCCATACCTCCTTCCTCACAACTAATATCTCAAAAACCCGAAGTGTTTTCCTGAAAATTTCATAGAAGAAAAATTGGTCATTTGGCCATATTCTGCTTGTGAAATTGTGTACCTCTTATCGTGGAACACCGTGCACAAACTAGCAATATCTACGTACAGTTATCAGCCAGCAGGTAGCAATTATATTAACTTAATTATGTAATGACTAAGCAACGACAGCTTTTTGAACATAAATATTGTTCTATGCTTGACGACGAACTGTTGTGACACAAAACGAACAGTCTTCAATTGTGTGTGTTTTAGCTACCGCCTCTATAAGTAGTTCGTTCAGTGTCGCTAGAGTTCGGTCAGTTGATAGCTACTATTTAAATTCCCGCAAAAGAATGAAATACTCCTGAAATTCTCACAACTTACCGTGACGAAAATTATGACAGCAATACATAATTGTACAATTTGTAATGTTTTAATCTTCTTATCCAAATAAACTTGTAGTTTCGATAGAGAATGATCTGTAGAATGGCGGTATCTGGCGTGCATAACAGGTGTATGCAATATCTGGCGGTATCTGGCATGCAGCACAGGTGATCATGATAGAATGGGGGCAGCGGCTAGCTTTTGACACAAGCGCTGCCTGGACACCAAAGGACTGAAAGCGAGAAAGCAAGCGAGCTTGAATTGATTAACACGGATTGCTATGGGAGTGCACGCACTGAAAGCGAGCAATCGAACGGGCGAGAAAGACTCAAGCTAGTCAGAAGTAAGAAGCGGGCTCAAAGATGGATTCACATTCGAGAGCTGCAGCGACTGCAGTTATGCCAATTCAGCTCTCTTGGAACCAGATCTGACATCTTTTTATTATGCTTAGCTCCTAGTTTTCCCCATCAGGCATCTGGCACCAAATCTGGTTCCAAGAAAAAAAACCTAGCATATTTTTGGCATCTTTTTTATTAAAATAGAGTAATATGATAATGCTAATATTGAGTGCAAATTTACATGTTTGAATTGACTTCAAATTGTTTCGTTGAATGTTCGTTTTGATACTTGTAGTGCCGGCCAGGTTTGAAAGAGTTGAAACGCGTTAGGACGGAGTTTTCATGGTTTAAAGTCGCTTTAACGACAGTTTTTCAGTGTTCTGCAGTTTTATCGCCAGTGTCATTCTGAAGAGTTGTGTTGTTTGTTCGTGTTGCTAAGAAATCAGTTACTCTGGTGTTGGGTGTGTATATAATTAATTCAATTCTCCTTGAACAGCTACAAAACAATTTCTCACAATGGGTGCAATCGTGAAGAAAAATTACACTCAAATGATCAGAAAAGAATGGTTGAAAATGAAATCATTTGATAAGTGGTTACGGGAGGTACCAGGAGATAGTCCAGAGACTTCCTTTTTATTTTGTAGATGTGAAACAGTTGCAAAATATAGTTTACTAACAAAACAAGCTGAAACAAAGGAACGTGTATCATTTGTGCCTTTTAAAAGTAATCCGCTTACTTAATTCATGTAACGAAAATCTAATCTTGTTGTAAATATTGAAAGAAAGCTTGCACTCTATTTATGTTGTCACACGTCAATTAACACGTGTGACCATTTGGTAGATCTATTCAATCATGTCATGTTAAGGCCCCTTATACTCACAAATATGTCTGCAGACTTATCTGAACACATCATATCTGCTGAATTCGTGGCACAGACTGTTTGAGGCAGATGAGGTATGCTTGATAATTTTGGAGCTAGCGGCTTCAAACCTTGACACTATGTCCATGGAGCTAGTACAAACTGGAGGGAGCATAGCCGATTCCGATCGGGTTCAAATTAGTTGCAAAAGTTAAGAGACTGGGGCATACGCACGGCCCCTCACTGATGCTTGGGTCCTAACCTCTTCTACGACTCGGAGGGTCGACTCCACCTCCGATTTTCCAAAGCAACATTAGTGTTGCACGAAAAATCTTAGCGGGAGGTGTGCGTGAAAATTGCTTTGTAATATTTTTCTTTATCTTTAAGACCTGTAATATTTGTAGTTTTAACCTGCATATGAGTCTTTCCTAGGAATTACGAAATTATTAAGTCTCCCCAAGTGAGGAAAGACAATTTATTATCTTTAATAATCTAAGAATCCCAAATCGAAAAGTTAAGTTTAGCTTAAGTTTTGCATAATATTGACTCTCTGTATAAGTTAGAAACTAATTTTTCGGCACAGTGAATACCACAATGCGTATCCAATTACTCTTTTTAATTGAACACCTTTTCCATTTATTTTCCTAACGTTGTTTTTGTACAGGCTCAGGAAAAATCAAATCACACATTTCATTTGTAGGTAAACCTAGACAACTAACCGTGACAACTATCGTGAACGCCTTTGACAGTGGGTGGAAAGTAATGGATCCCATTTGACCGATTTAATTTTTGCAAGGTATTTAAACAAAATTTCAGTAAATGTATTTTTCGAAAGTGAAAACACTTTTTTGTTGCTTTACTTCATTTGTATTTTACTAGACCTAGATACGGGTCAGATAATTTTGCCTGACATGGTATCAACGAGGAATCTTGTGTGATGACTGAGTTCGTACGCACATTTCCCGTCCCATTGTTCTTCTGCCCATTTTAAAACCAGAGTAATGTAAAAATAATGATAGTTGAACTTTCAATTCTCGCTTCATAAGTATTCAATTACTTGCGCTTTGTCTCCTTTTGTTGCATTCATCACTTGATCAGGTTAGAATGTGTTTCAATTTTTAAAGCCGTCAGCTAACCTTGGCAAAGGCGAAAAATTAGGTTAAAAGGTTACTGTGGAGCTAATTATCTTAATTTAAAGAATGTGCATGCTGAATTGAAATGAGATAATAAATAAATGCATTTAGGAGTATGAACGTTGACCGCTCTCGGGGGATTTTGTTGACCCTAGCTATGGTAAGGTCGGACTTCTTTTTAGTCTAATAAATTAGGTTTTTGTTTCGTTATTAATTTTTGCGGTTCACTCATCAATTCTATTGTTAAGTGTTATCTTATTCATCATCTGTATTTAATTTCTCAAACCGAATTTTGATTTAACAAATCTGAACACGTCAGTGGTTTGCTTTAATCGCAACCTTAGCAGAAACTTAAAAGCGAAGAAAATTCCGATGAAATTTATCATCTTTACTAAAAAACGTTCCGGAGTCCTGCTCCATCATCAGTTAAAGCGGAAAAAAAGAGTTACGTCTGAAATAAAAGATCGCAAGCCCACGTTTACTGGATTCGGCTTTAGTTTTTTCAGTTTTTGTTCGATTAATTTCAAAATGAATGGTATCCAAACTTAAATTATCAGGGGTTGCAAAGTATGTTCAACTTTCAAATACGGGCATTGTGAATTTGAATTCTTACGATCATATTTTACAGCTAATGGATTTCCGCTGGGTTTTAATTATTCGCAAATTAACAAATTTTCGTCAAAACAATACAAGTCACAAGCTGCCGATGTCAGCGGTAAAGACCGTTTGTACTGTTCATTTCCGTATTTTGGGGCACCGACTGATAAGCTGTCTCGTGAATTGAAGGTACTATGTGTGCGGAATATTTCCATAATTTCACTTTACATGTCACTCAGGTTAATAATTTCAAAATTACTTCTTTTTTCGGAACAAAGACATGCTTCCCACTGATATGCGAGCCTCTTTGGTGTACTCGTTTAGTTGTGTGCAGTGCACATCTTCGTACGTCGGTATGACGTCACGAAATTTTTAGATCAGAGTGGCAGAGCATAGAGGTAGAAACTTCCGTACTGGTAACCAACTAGCACACCCATCGCATTCTGTAGTGCGAAATCATGTCGAAAAATGCAATGTTCCTATGTCTCCTGCCGATTTCAAAATTTTAGACTTAGTCCCTCTGCACACGGGGCTACTCAAAAGAAACTGATCACAGACGTAAATCGCTAACCAGTTCGCTTTGAGTCACTTCCTGTGTAATTGATAAGGACGCCGTACACGGAGCTACTGCTTGCTAACTCGTTAGTAATGCGTTGGCTACCAGTTGCTGGGTGACTCGCATGTCCAGTCACTTCTGAGTTGAGTCTCTCAGTTTCTTGGTAACTCTTCTATTGTATGAACGTTCTACAGAATGAACGAACAAAAACTGAACACAAAATTGGTTTAAGAAGTGAAAAAATACCCGTTTTTTAAACTATCAGGTTACTCCATGATGGATGAAACATAAATTCCATGGAGTTGGAAAAGCGCCAAATGTAATGGTTTTCCTCTTCCCGTAGACAGAAACATCGTTGTAATAATTCGCGTGTCAGATTATTCACTGGAGAATGATCTTTCAAATCTTTTAATCGTCGTGACATACATATATTCGTCACAATTATTATATTTTCTATGATTTATTAATCAAATTGAAGCTGCCACCACCCTCCAAGGAAATATTTCAGTAGTCTTCGGTAACGTGATCTGCGGTAATCATTTTCATTCATTTCTTACGAACGATCGTCTCCTTTTCTCTCCTGACTCATCTCACCACAAAAGGTTAAATAAAAAGGCATCTTTAATGAACAGGGAATTTACCTATTAATGAATGTTATCACTCTATGACAGAATACGCATCCTACATACTTAGAAGTTTGAATGAAGACCCTAGATTGGCATTATTAGAGGGAATACTCATCATATCGGGCGATTCCGCCGTTGGTATGCGGATCACCGGTGACTGCACCGCCATCTTGAGAGGAGCTGTGCACTCAGTTGGTACTGAATGTTCATTCGTAATTAGCACTGCCACGGCTACAGAAACAACTGACTTGTAGAACTTAATTCAGTAATTACATTAACGTAATTTACTTTCCAACGCTGTGATTTACTTTACAATTTAGTGTAACAGCCGCAAGGCTGTAACGCACGAGAATGCCCTCTCTTGTTCGTCCTTTCTCAATGAGCGTCTCCCCCCAACTGCCTGCCTGCCCTCGAATGAACCGCGTCAGTAACGCCACCTTCCTGAGTTGCTAGTTTATAATTTTGATATTAACGCTCTAAAATATAAACAGTAGCTACTTCCTAAACGATTCATATACATGGATAATTAATTCAATAAATATAGTTATAATAAAATCCCGTTTAGAATACACAATATTAAGAAAAAAAAAAACATGTAGTCGTACGTTGAAGTTCCTGGCAATTTTCTGTTGGCGTTTCTTCCTCGTCATAACGATGTTTGATGTCCGTCCTTGTCGAGGCGCTCTTTCCAGAAGGTTCGTGATGATGTTCTCGCAGACTCAGTCTTACAAATGTTCTTTTAGAACGTTTAATGGATTGCAAAGCTGGCCAGTCATCTCCTCCAGTTCTTAGCGTTGTTTCCTTTTTTTCTTTGGTCGGAGACCAAAGACAGTTATACTGGAGAGTATAACAAAACATGAATGGTAATAGATATTTGTGTCGTACAATACTTTTTATAATTTATTCGTCATTTCATTTCCTTCTAATTACATTGAATAATACACAGGGTGTCGTGTAATTCGATGTACATATAACAACCATTTACAGAAAAATGCTAAAAAACGATGTTCACGAGTGGCATAAACTGTAATATGTCATCTTTTTTGAGAAATAACGATCTAAAATAATTTTAGATTCTTCTTCTGGTATGCTACAGCGCGCGCCAGCAGCAGTTAGATTTTACTCAATGGCTGCATTGTAAGCCAATTCTTACGGGAAACCTTCTGGATAAACATTTCTCGCAAACGAAGGTGTTCTGAGGTTTTTGTCACTCGTGAAAATCGTTTTATTTTACGTTTTTCTGGATATGGTTAAAATGTGTTTATCGAATTACACAACACCCTGTATAAAATAATCAATGTATTTGATATGGTATGTAGGTGATATGTATAATTTAATTTTGCATGAGTATACAATGAAAAGCAATTTTTTAATGTATATTTACTAATAGAGTATCGTCAAGTTGTAATTCTTTGGCAGCAACGAATAGTTGGCGGTTAAAATTTGTCTCTATGCCTGGATGAATCAAAAATTGTCTTCGTTTTCTATTTCTTCTCTGACGGTAATGATTATCCAGGGTGTTGGTGGAACTCTTGGCACAAACTTTGGGTAATAGTAGAAAATACAAATTTAAACACTTTTTCATCATTGAAAAAATATCAAAAAACGCTTAGTTTTTTAATTATTGGGCTTAGAAGTTTTTAATGCTGCGCTACAAGAACACAACAGCGATTTCGCAACAGACAGGAATAAGGGCAATATGGGGAATTAGAATGAACAAGTGTTGGTAGAATCGAACATGTTTTATTTACAGTTTAAAACATTAATTCACAAATTCAGGAAATTTCTAGAAATTCCTAGTCAACGTTAGCGACCCCTGGTGAGAAGCGTATGTGTATCTTTTAACAGTTAGCACCGTGGCACTGAAGTGGTAAGATGTACCGCCTTACAAATGCACAAATGGCAGACATTCATTTCATTTATGGTGCTGCTAATGGTAATGCAAGACGTGCCGCGAGAATCTATCACGAACGTTACCCTAATCGAGAAGTCCCGGATCATCGATTATTTACTGCATTGCACCGAAGATTGACGGAAACCGGCAGTTTTAGTGTTAACAGAGTAGACGTTGGTCGCCCAATAAATTATAATCGAGAGAAAGAAGTGTTGGAACATTTCCGTAGAAACCCGCGTACGAGCACCCGTGCCGCAGCAGCATCTTTGGGTATTCGTGACTATAGTACAATGTGGCATGTATTGAAGCGGAATAATTATCATCCATATCACTTCCAGAGAGTCCAGGGTCTCTTTCCCGTTGATTATGGTCCTCGTGAGCGATTCGCGCCGTGGTTTTTAGATCAGGGGGTAGAAGATGCCAATTTTGCAGAGTGTGTGTTGTTTACGGATGAAGCAACCTTCAGCCGAGATGGAATTTTTGATTTTCATGACTTTCACTCATGGCAGCAGAACAACCCTCATGTCATTCATGAACGTCATCACCAACATCGCTACACTGTCAATGTTTGGGCAGGTATCGTGCACAATCAATTCATTGATCCATACATTCTGCCAGAGCGTCTTTGAGATGTGGACAAAATCTTTCTTGAAGAAGTCCTTCCTGGTTTATTGGAAAATGTGCCATTAGGTATTCGTAGACGACTTTGGTTTCAACACGATGGAGCTCAGGCCCATTATGCTCTAAATGTGCGACGGTTTCTATACCAACAATTTTCAAATCGATGGATTGGTCGTGGTGGTGCTGTGTCCTGGCCACCGAGATCACCGGATTTGACTCCGTTAGACTTTTTCTTATGGGGGCACTTGAAATATCTGATTTATGCGACACCTGTGGAGTCGGAAGAAGACCTTGTCGCTCGAATTGCAGTCGCTGCTGGAGATATCGCTGACAACCCAGGAATGTTTGGCAACGTACGCTACTCGTTTCGACGAAGGTGTCGTGCGTGTATCGATGTTAATGGTCGAAATTTTGAACACCTACTTTGATGCGGTACTTTCTATTATTTATTAAAGTACCTCATGTTATTTACAGTTTTTCATCACCCTCGTGTATTATTATTGAACATTAGTGCATGTGGTTAACTAGGATCGCCGTGAGTTCTTGAAACGCATCATTAAAAACTGCTAAGCCCAATAATTAAAAAACTAAGCGTTTTTCGAAATTTTGTCACTGAGGAAAAAGCGTTTAAATTTATATTTTCTACTAGTAGCCAAAGTTTGTACCAAGAGTTCCACCAACACCCTGTATAGTTTCATATCTTCGCCACCTGAATCGCTTTCCACCATGTTGCTGAATGATTGCATTATGGTTCCACGAACACCCAGAGGAGATTGCGGATTTTAATAGCTTCGTGTGCGGAACCTCATCACTAATGAGTAAGTAACTGGTCAGTAACGTCAATCACAAACCAGTTTAGTTTCATTAGAGAAGCCCCGTGTGCGGAGGGCCTTAGCTTCAACCCCGTATGATCTCAGAATTTTAGAGACCTTGCATATCCTCAAGCAAATCCCGGATTTGAACAATATGGACAGTTCGTACCCTTTGCAAATAGTGAAAAGGTAGATCCCTCGTCAGTACCAGCCTAATTTAATTTCATACATGTATTTCATGTATGTGTTTAATGTATTTTTTGGTGCTTCTGTATTTTATTCTTTGTTTTTGTTCGTGTCATACTTTGTACTTTAACTTTCATGATACATTTTTAGTACCTAGAATTCATTGTACTTTGATCTTTTATTTCAGACGTAATTTTTTTTTTTCATATGAACTGATGATGGAGCAGGACTCCGAAATGTTCTCTTAGTAAAGATGATAAATTTTATCGGTATTTTCTTCGCTTTGAAGTTTCTGAGTTCTCAAACCCTATTGTGATTCGACTTAATTTTCCCACTAAATCATATGCCATGAAGTAGCTTAAAGGTTTTAAATTAAATGGATCATTCGTGTGAGCATTATATTCTAATTTTCTTATAGCTGTTATTCTTCATTTTCGAAGGGCTAAGACCTTACAGATTATTTTTTATCAGTTTTGTGGCATGCTCCTATCATTTATATTGTGTAAATGTTTCACAGAAATCTGGTTACGGAAGAAATTTGTGACAATTTTTGGAGACAAATAACTGCTCAGCAAGATATTGCTCACGTTACTAAACTTGCATACCCCAGGTATACGAGTGAAGCGTTGTTGTAATAGTTCGCCCTCGGTATTACTGCATTAGTGGGCTTGCAGTGGCGAAGAATCTTGGAATCGCGTTCTTCAAGTAAGTTACGTCGACGGACGTTATGAATGAGTGGTATGAATATAAATCTGGTAATTATACAAAATCTGCTTAGACCGAATAACTGTATACTTTAAACTTCTTTGGTAACACGGGCTTATAAGAAAATGTACTGGAATTTCAATTCTAGATCTTTTCGAAAAAAAAGGTAAGGGGATTAATTAATAAACAATAAAGAGCAAGTATAAAGTGAGATCAGTGAATAGGTTTCGAATATTAGAGGGAAACTTTGTTGACACTTAAGTAGGCGAACCAATCGAGAAACTCCTGATTGTTCATTGCTCTAAAAGTTTTCATGAAAGATTAATGAAGATTTTTGAAAAACAGATCGAGTAATCTTAGAAACAGGTGTGGTTAAAACAAAAGATACGTGGGAAGGAGTACTTCGGCTGTCCTCGTCCATAAATAATACATTTGCTCTGATGATGGCAAAAGCATCTCATAATAAAAGCTCTGTAATGAAGCTCTGTTAAACAGGTATATAACGACTAAGATTGTAGCGACATATCACTACATATAAAATATATTTATTAATCTTCCTGAAACATGGGAAAAAGACGAACTGCTCCCAGAAAGGGGATTCAATAATTTAATAATAAGCTTCAATCTACTTTACACAAAAAAAGAACTATCGAGAATGGTAATACACTGTATGGATAATGGGCTGCAGCAGCAGCGTCAACCCCGGCTGCATACTAAGCAGTGAAACGGCAGGCGACGTCGCATAGACTGCAAGAGAAAACCGAGCTAAGGACATTTTTCGTACAATGGAACAGATGCCCTTCCAGTGTAAGGGTAAAGGTAAATACGAGCTGAACCTAGAAAATTGTTACAGACTAACAATTGAGCGCGAGGCCTGGAGATTACAGATTACAGATGTCTAAACTGGGCGCGAGGCCACGAGATTATAGATTATAGATTACAGATTCCTAAATTGGGCGCGAGGCCACGAGATTATAGATTACAGATTCCTAAACTGGGCGCGAGGCCACGAGATTACAGATTACAGATTCCTAAACAGGGCGCGAGGCCACGAGATTACAGATTACAAATTACAGATTTCTAAACTGGGCGCGAGGCCACGAGATTACAGATTACAGATTGCAGATTCCTAAACTGGGCGCGAAGCCACGAGATTACAGTTTACATATATTAACAAAGTTAAATTAGGTTTCAGGGTTCATCGCAATTGAGATTGATTGATTGAGCAGCGAGCCACATATCAGAACGATACTAAACCTAAGCTAAGGACAGTCGGCAAACATTTGAGAGTCCATCTCAACTTAGGCCAGGCTCATTGAGCTCGACGACGAAAAGCGAGGGGCGCGGCCATCGAGGTGGGGCGCAGGTATTGAGGTGGGGCGCAGCCATCGAGATGGGGCGCAGCCATAGATGGCATCCAGCCATCGAGGGTGGGCGCAGCCATCGAGGGGGAGGCGCAGCCATTGGAATGGGGCGCAGCCATCGAGGCATCCCTCCACCCAACAAACGTAAGCCAGCTAGCGTGTCGCAAGTTGCCGCCACCTAACTCTTCACACTATCATCTTAAGTTTGATGGTGAACTACTGAAGAAAAATAAGATGAATAATCGTTCACTGATGAGAAATATTCAACTCCAGAGTAGCTGACTCGCAACTACTAGCGAGTTGAAGAAAAAATGACGCTGCTCCTGACGCGGCGCAGCGTGGAAAAAAAGCCTGCTGAATAAGGGAGAATCAGGCTCACTTCAACTTGCTCGTATTTAAGAAATTGGGATGGAGTTCTCAATGTTTGCCGACAACTATTCTATTACAAACTTGACATAGATCACAGCAAACCTACTTTCAACAAAGCACATCTAATAAATTTAGGAACATTTAATACAGCTAAAGAACATTAAATACAGGCAAAGAACATTAAACATAGGCAAAAAACATTAACATGGGAACACGAAAAGCATGCGTTTTGGACACTACAGGCGGATCTCATAACACGTACAAAAATGGACCGACGTGTTACGAAGCAAATATGTGTTTCGAGGACTGTTTTAAAGAAAATTAGCACTTGATAGATAAGTACGTGAATTGTTAGTGCAATGAGATATTCTCAGAAATTCAAGAAAACAGGTGTTCACATTACATACATAATTTAATCCTTTTATCCCATAAATTTCAATTTTCACCTCCTCTTGAACAAATGGAGCCATCCATAACTTGCTTGAAAATCTTATTCAACGCATTTCTCAGTTTTCAGTAATTAGTGAGTGGACAACGCTTTTCCTTGATACATTTATAATAGGAACACATTTATCTCTGGTCATTTATCCATGCGTACAGGAGTGCTTTAGTTGTTTTGATTTGTTAATTGTAACCTCCAATCAACTAATTTTGCAAGGAAACGAAAGAAAAAAAGCATGTCATCAAAGTTAGAACTTCTTAAAACGATGTCTTAGAAAAGCCGTTCTTAAAATGGAGGTGTGTGAGCGGATTCCAGGCCCGAGACTTCGCAGTAAACCTGATTTTTCTCCAGTAATTTATCAGACTAATGAGTGAACTTTTACTGTTGAATATATGACGAAGCATACACACACACACATATATAATAATACCATTAGTGATGTACCGTTGCATCGGTAGTATCGGCAGTATCGGTCGTTTTGACTGGTATCGGCCTCCGCAAAATACGGCCAGTACGTCACTGATACTTTCCAATAATACGTATTTTATCATTAAAATGAAGGTCATAAATCATGAAAATAATAGTATAATCGAATAAAGAGCCTATTCAAACCTAGTAAATTAGTTAGCTAACTGTTGAACTACAGCGTTTAATGAGGCCCGATAACTGAATTTACTACTTTGAATTCCCGATGAGTCACGTATGGTCAGTAAGTGAAAGCCATGTTGTATGAATAGTTAAACACAGTAGCGACGTAAAATTATTATACTCTTATTAATAAAACCTGTATAGTTTGACCCAATTTACATTTCTTTAATTATGTAAGAGGTTAAAAAAAATCATACCAATTAAATAAAGTTGAAGGTGCATTTTAAATTTTTTGTAGATTGAATATAGATGTAGCAGAAAATTCAATTTTGATCTCGCTCGTAAATCGTCAAATATTACAAAGCTAACAATTTCATTTCAATTTAACATATAAATCGTCTTCCATAACGAATCTTGCATTTTTCCTCCATTTTAAGATGTTTGAAAAATTCACGAACAGTCTTATAGTTGGTTGAGTGTTTCCGGATCTTTTCGGTTTCGGGGCATATCGAATTTTAATGTTTTGTTTTCGCCAAAGTATGTATTTTAGTGCGCAAAAACGAAAATGATAACCATTTTGTGTAGAAAGTATTTATCAAGCCTGAAATTTGCTTATACCTCTGGTTTTGATTTGTTCATAGAGATTTGTTTTAAGACTTCAATTTGGAACCATTTGTGTTTTCATATGTTTTGAGAGATATATACTGAGATTGCTTTGAAACCATTTTTGTTTTGATTTGTCTAGAGAGATTTTTCAGGCATTATTTTGAAACCATTTTTTTCCTGAGAAATTGTTTTCAAAAATTGGTTGGATCCATTATTGATTCGAGAGATAATTTTGGAACTATTTTTGTTTTGAATTGATTTGAGATATTGTTTTGGTAGACTTTTGAAACTAGTTCTTATTATAGCTAGTCTACATTACGTTGCAATACGATGAGAAACGCTTTTCTATCGAATGGATTTAATTTTGTTATTTTTTCTCAACAATATAGTTAACATCACAAGATCAGTTTTATGATTCCTAATCGAAAACTTTATTGTAAATATTGTTATATTATAAAATATATTAGTAAACAAATTCATCATTACACCCATGTACGGCTTATAATGGGTTTACTTTAATATAATTGTAAAAGTATCGGTATCGGTTGTAGTATCGGTCAAATTATCGGTATTTCCAGGTTTTGGAGAATCGGTATCGGCGAAAAAAGTCAGCATCGGTATCGGCCAAAAAATGGTATCGGAACATCACTAAATACTATCAGCTGTGCCGTTGATGTTGCCAGATCCAAAGATGATAAAGGTGAATGAGAATTAAAAGGAACAGATAGCATCTACATATAACAGTAGCAGTTTTATACACGGCTGGTATGGTACAATACCTGCTACTTATACAAACTAGTTGTACAATTTAACTTATTTCGTGCTTCTGCAAAATAATGCGTTTTATTCGATAAAACGCTCATGAACAACTACCCACCTTCCTATGGGTCAACTGTAAAAACTTACAATAAAAGTGTTCATATAGAGTAGCAAGACGAACAGTGGAATTGCTTACAAACTCAGTCAAAGAGCATAACATAATGTACCCTAAACTAAAGGCCGTGGATTGAGGGAACTGTACCAGTTTTGAGGTAGTTCGTTTCAATTATAAGGGAACGGGGCTTGAGAGAGTCATGTTGTGAGGCCCACCTGTTCTCTTATATCTAATAATAGAAACTTATAGACTACAAAAACGCTTGAAGAATTATACTTAAAAATTCCGTGCACTACCCTCAGGGGGATACAACTATTGTGTTTATTGGAATTAGCGCTCACAAGGGGACTATGTGAGAGTCCGAGATAAAGGTTAGGTAGACTTTCTTTTTGTTAAAATAGAATAGGTTTTTGTTTTGTTACCGACCATCTTTTTTCGGTTCACTGCTGTCCTGTTTTTCAGCATCTACTACTGTCTTCTTATACTCTTTATTTCTCAATGATATTCTTTCTTAGCTTACTGTTTCTATACACCTTGTGCATAGATTCCGCGTTTCCTCAACTCCATACTAAGTGATGCCTTCATCCTTCCTCTCTTGGAACATCTTTGCCGTGGTAAAGGGAGGCTGAAACTTTATTCTATAATAATAACAATAACAATTCTGTGTACTGTGAAACTATTCTCATCTCACTCACTCATGAGGTCTCAATCATGAGGTGTCAGCTCTGTTAGAAGATTCGAGAACGGGAGTGAAAGAGCTGTTTGAAAGAAATTTGTCTAAAAAAAATAAGATGAAGCTTCCGTTTTTCTACTTACCCAATATTTGCTAGTTCGCCTTGACATTGAATTTCTACTCTCCGAGAGCTTACAAGGATGTTAGAAAGACCTTCAACAATTGCCTCCCTCATCCAAAAACGATAGGAAAATGGGATCAGAGCATTGACGGAGCACCAGGTTTCAATGAAGAAGCTCTGAATTCATTGAAATTACGCTCAGAGAATGATCATTAGCGTGATCAGCGCGCACTCCTCCTGGACGAAATGGCGATTCGAAAGCACATCGAGTGCGTCAACAGTAAAGTGTCCGGATATGTGGATTGTGGTGTACTTGCTGTGAGTGACGATTGCCCTATCGCTAAGAATGCTCTAGTGTTCATGATTGTTGCACTCAATTCTAATTGGAAGTTGCCAGTTGGGTACTTTTTAATAGATTCTCTACGAGGGCTAGAACGTAAAGACATAATTTTAAGATGCATTTCTCTGCTGCAAAAGAATAGAGTTGATGTCGAGTGCGTTACCTTTGATGGTACTGCGTCTAATATATCGATGGCGAGAAACTTAGGTTGCTCAATTGATTTAACAAACTTCCGGCCTCGATTTCCTCCTCCCGTATCAGGTACTGATGTGCATGTCTTTTTAGATGCGTGCCACATGCTAAAGCTTTTGAGAAATACATTTGGAGATTTCGGTTACTTAAAGGATATGGATGGCAATGGTGTAAAATTTTCTCTAATAAAAATGCTTAATCAGCTTCAAGAAGGAACTGGTTTACATCTTAAAAACAAGCTCAAGGCTCAGCACTTATCTTATTTTCGAAAGAAAATGAATGTCAAGTTGGCAGCGTAAATGCTGAGCGATTCAGTCGCTGATTCATTGCAATTCTGCATGGATAATAACATTGAAGGATTTGAGGATGCCACAGCTACGATCAAATTTTTGAAGACGTTCAATCGTCTATTTGATGTGTTCAATTCCCGTAATTCACTGGCTCATGCCTTCAAAAAGCCTCTCTGTACTGTGAATTTATAAATGATTTCTCACCAGTTGAAGCTAGGCGCAGAGTACGTCAAAGGATTACAATGTCCCAACACTGGCCAAAAACTCATCTGTTCTAACCGCAAAACAGATTTTCTCTGCATTCTGATGTTGATAGAAGGAACATTTTCACTGTACAACAAGTTGAATGATCTTGAAATGAGCTTGTTATGCACATATAAGTTCAGTCAGGACCATCTAGCTGGAACTATTTTTCGGACAAATTCGAGCTTATGATGCATGCAATAACAACCCAACTGCAAGGCATTTCGCTGCCGCTTACAAGCGGTTGATGCTACGTAACGACTTGTCCGATAGTCTTAGGTTACGGCCAGACTGAACACGTTGGCGCTGACGCGTGCGTACGCTTCACGCTGTCTCACGTTTTCATTTGAATGGAGGTGGCTACACTGCACGCTGATGCGCGCGTTCATCGAGAAACATCGGTGGCAGGGTTGCCGATTTAGCCCGAGCCCTTTTCAATCTCTTTTAGTCATCAAAATTTTAAATTTATCCCTGGCGCGTTTTTAAATCCCTTTTGTACTAGTTTAACTCGAATTTAATCTGTTTTGTTCATTTACTTTAAAAATTTCGAGTTGAAGATACGTACCGAGTACTTGTAAGAAAATCTCTGTAAAAGTCCAATATCTAGCATATTTAGAGCATTTTATACACAATTGTTGTCTCTATGCATAGTATCTACTCAAAATTACCAAAACTTCATTGCATCATCTAGTTAGAATCAAGTTCATTGCTCGGTTAAACTCCAATGGTTTGATCTGACAGAAGGGATGAGAGAGTAACTTATTCTGTTCTATTTGGTTGCAGTTTGGCATAAAAACAGTGACAGTAACATTGTGTGTGGTAATTTCACTTGATTTATTGTAGGAATTCGTTCAAAGTCTTCAGTTTTGGCATTATTTTAGCATAATATTCTTCTTTTGATCTGCGTTCGAAAAAATTAAACCATCACGGAAAAAGAGGACACGCAAAAGTTCATAAGCGAGTGGCTGAATAATCCAAGGTAAAACGATTGGTCGCAGCGAATTGAAGGCGACAGTGAAAAATGTCGTCGTAAGTATTGCAAATGTGTAATTTCTGCTAAAATATATGACATCGATAGACATATATCAACTGCAAAACGTAAGACAGCTACGAAACCTTTCGGTGCTCAGCGGTCTATTCTACTTTCTTTTGTTAAAGTGGAATATAATGACACCAAAAGAGTCGAGTGTAAACTTGCTCTTTTCCTTGCTTGTCATGGTGCCATTTCTCAGTCAGATCATTTAGGTAATGTTCGCAAAGCCCTCTTTTCTGTTTGTACAAGTTGGAACGACTTGAAACTTCACCGCACCAAGCGCACAGGTATAATTTGTAATGTTCTGGCTTCCTATCTTCAACAAGATTTAGTCGAAGATATTGGTGTTGGGTGTTTTAGCATGATAATTGATGAAAGCAATGATTTTTCAACTAAGAAATTATTGGGCTTGATTATTAGATATTTCTCGAAATCGAGACACGATATTGTAGCTAGTCTGTTGGATTTAATTCGATTGGAATGCAAACAATGCTGTGGCTATTTGCAATGCAATTAAATCAAATCTGACAGGAAATATTTTGAGGTTGGAAAATCTTGTAGGCAATGGCAGTGACAACGCATCAGTAATGACTGGAAAACGCACTGGTGTGCAAGCTCAGCTGAAAACAGAAACACCTAACTCGATTCTCATCAAGTGTGTATACCATCCCATCCAATTTGCTGTTCCAAGTTCAGTTGTGCAAGCACTTCGACATTTTGAGTTCCTCTCATCAAAGAATCTTACAAATGGTTTGTCCATTCATCTCTGAGGCGAAACAAATACGATGTAATTTATGAAACACTGAAGGATGATAAACTGCCTTTGAAATTAATTATGTGTAGCCAAACTAGATGGTTATTAATTGCCAAAGCAGTTTATCGAATCCACGATCAGTGGATTGAATTGATGACCCATTTTGAAATTACAAAATCTCAAAAACGTTGCTACAATTTTGAACAATAATATTGTTCCCAATGTTTTGTGATGAATGAAACTATCTTTACTTATCCTTTTTGAAACCAATTTTTGTTGAGGTTACCAGAACGTATAAACTGTTTAAGGTATTGAATAATTTGCAACAATTAATTTTGCTCTCTTGCTTCATAGATTGTTATTTCTGGCACAATTGATGAAAATATAAACATCACAGATAAGTTATATGGCAATCCATATTCAGGTTCCATGTTTGAAACAGAATTTACCAAAGCGCGTATCAAAGACGATGAAAAAAAGTACATTCGGCAATGAAGCATCAATTTCTTAATAGAGCTAATAGAATTACGATCGCGTCTTCCTTACAATTGCATCATTTTGAAGTCAATGCCAGAATTAAGTTTCAAGTCTTGCTTGAATCCTATAAAACCTAATACAATTCCACGGGCAAGAATGTTTATCTCTAATCGCTCAGGCCTTACTAAACTAGGTTTTCAGAGATAGCAGTTGCACACAGTGCCTTGGTAGACAGTGAATAAAGAACGAAGTACAGTCAATTTCTGAGGCGAAGTTCTCAATTACACAGATTCATAAGATGAAAATCCCTTTCAAGAACTTCGCAAATTCGCTTCAATGATTCTGTGTCATTCTAATGCTAATGTTGAGAGAGCATTCAGCCAAGTAAACATCATTGAAAACAAGCTTCGAAACAAGATGAATGTATCAACAATAAATAATATACTGACAATACGACATAGTCTAAAACGTTTTACAAAATGCTGCTATGATTTTGATGCTCCTCTGGATGTAATAAAGAAAGTTGGTACCAATGAAATGTATGGAACCAGAAAGACCGAAGGTGCTAATGAGTGATTGAAATTAGTTGCTGCATTGGATGACGAACTTCAGGAAATCTTTGGTTCAACTCATTTAAAGTAAGATTATAGGTCATATTTAAATAAAATAGTGATTTAAATAAATAGATTGCTTATGAACACCCTGTCGCTGAGGGTGAGAAGCGTCTCAGATGGCAGACACTGCTTGAATAGAAGAGAGTAGCAGCTTTACATCCGTCACTCACGGCTGCTCGAGACGCACTGAACGCGCCGCGCAGCGTCAAATATTTCTTCCAAGTAATCCTGAATTTTGACAGCGAGACGCAGCGCCTGTACGCTTTGGTCTGCTTGCGCCCGTCCACGTCTAGTGTGGCCGCTCTCATGGCAATACATGTATTTGATATAGCAGCTACTGCCTGCGTACGCGCGCGTCAGCGCCAACGTGTTCAGTCTGGCCGTACCCTTATAGGCAACTGCTACCCTTTGGAAAAAGTCCCAATACTTACCGTGCATCTAAAACGACAGCAATGCCTTTAAGCTAGTATCTCGTACGTAGAATAAATGAGAGCCTGACAGAAACTAAGATCGTGGTAGATGACTCGGAAGCAAAGTTTGAATTGGATTTCGATGTTGACACTGAAGTTCAATATCATTTTTCAGCAAATGAAATTTACTACAAGAATGTGGTATCTTATGTTGGTGGATTTGTGGTTCGTCAAATTATTAAGAAACTCAAATGTTCAAAATGCTGTGAGTGCCCAAGTGAAAGCTCGGAAACTCTTCAAAAGCAGTCATGCTTTAGATTCATAAACCTGGTTTCAAAAGGGAGTCTAATTTATCCCAGCAAAGATGTAATTACTATTTATTTATCTACAGAACAGCAATACAAAGCAAACATTTCTCCATTTACTCCTAACATAAGTTTCAATAGGTTGGTCAATTTCGTCTCTTTTAGGCATGCCCATCTTCGAAAGTTTGCGTGAACACTCCATGGATAATGATCCTCTAAGCAATCATATAGGTGTCGAGACCGCCGTGCGGTCGACGTGAGGGTTCGTGGAAAAGTGGCTGTCTTCTGTGCAGCTACTTTTCTGGGGCGCTAGATCTTCTGCGCAGCTGCCCTTTCTAAAATTCGTGTGGGTTCCGCCTACGCCGTAATTAGTCCGTTAGAGCATCAGAAAGAATTTCTGTTTGTGCTAAACTACGGCGGTACCGTTAGGAAGACGTACAACTGTCAGCGCCGTAATTAGTCCGTTAGGGCTTCTCAGGATAATCCCTGATTCGCCGAACTACGACAGCGCCTTCATTTGCGACAAACTATGTGAAATAATTTTTCCTTCATAGGCGGTTCCTTAAACCCCTTAAGGCGAGGTGTCTTAATAGACTAAAGCCTGAATTTAAAAAAGAAAGGCAACGCTCTTCACCATACGATGTGTGATGTTCGTTGCTGATTTTCTTTACAATGCCTTCTCAACACACGGATACATTTTCTGCAAAAACAGTAATGCATTTTTTTTTGCGAAAATAGTGTGTACATATATGAGCTACTGCATAACACGACAATTACACGTAAAAGTACATGCAAAATATTTATTCTACTCAGCTAGGTAATAAGACTAATGTTGGAATATTGAAATACAGTACAAATGACACTTAAAGGCTAACTAAAGGAAATGCACAGGCGCTGAACACTTGGTCGAGCTAGGCACAGGTTATAGAAAATTAACATTATGAGTAACTTATACAGATTGGATTCGACACCACTTGTGCTGCCTGACAATAGGCCTTTCAATCAAAGCTGTGTCTGCAAAGCATTTGGAATGCAGAGTCGCGCATGCTGCCAAGATGATGACTGCTAAATTGGTTCTGACGAAAAATAGTTCAAACAGACAAATGTCAATAAATTCATCCTTTTCAGTGGAATGTAAATTTATGCAACATTATATTTCATGGAGTTTTCTCTTATTCTTGAGTCAGTAATTATCATTTAAATACTCTTAAAGGTAGTATGTTAATGTTTTATAAGGCTGTTATTTAGGTAAATAAATGTTTTCGCATCTTTACATTAACTATGTTGAAAAGTGTACATATTACTACCTTTTGAAGGAAGTAAGACGAAATTCAACACTGTATATACAATGTATATGCTGTGAAATATTTTCAGTTGGAGACCATCTGCTATTCGCTTCACTGGTATCCTTTCTGCACCTCTCGGTCTCATTTCGTGTTTTTCTTCTTTTGACTCTTCTTTCAACCTTGCACCAGGATTTCTAGGCAGGAGCTCATCATTGCATAAATTCCCATTTCCACAAATAAAAAAAGGAACATCTTCAAGATGGTACCTTGTTCTTGCTCTCTTAAAACAGCAATATCCGATTTATGCGAGCCTCTAACTAATTATTGTAATCAATAGATCCAAATTATGAAGCGCTAGTATACTCGCTACTATTCCTACTCTGATTCAAGTCATTCATATTTTAATTTCATTCATCCCCTCAAGGAAATGCCCTCAAGGGATACAATTATTTTTGTATCTATGGGAATCAGCGCTGCGGCTGGAATGACATTGCGGCTGTAATGACACTGACAAGCTCTGGCCAGCGCCATGAAGACGAGCATAATCCACGCTGTCATTGAGCAAGTAAATGCGCCTGAAGCGAGCGCAAGTGGACGCGGCTTGCGCCTCTCTTCACTGCTCACGCGCACACTCAATGATCGTGTCAACACAGCTTAATGCTACCTCCATCAAACTTGACACTAGATTTAACGCACTGTTTGGACAATCTTTCGCCATTTGATCGACGAATAAATGTTTTTCCATCTGATCCAAACAAATTGAACTTCGATTCAACACTGAAACACACTTTTGCCCAGTCATTATCAGTCCAGAGAACATGCTGTGTAGCAAAGGCCAACCTGACATTTCTGTTCTTCTTGCTGACCAAGGGTTTGACAACTGGAGTCCTAGCATTCAGGTTTGCTTCTTCAAGGTGGCGTGAAACAGTCTTTCTGGGTTATCTAATATCAAGAGACTCTCTAGCTTCATGAAAAATTCCTGCGGCTGTTTGAAACAGTCCTTCTTAAGGGGCTTTCACACAATCATTTTTTCGTCAGTCACACTCACAGCCCCGCAACACCATACTTGGGCATGTGTGCTCTCTTTGCTCTCTAATCGTCACTCATTGACTGTGGTGCTTGAGGGGCTTTCACACGGTCAGTTTTTTCGTCAGTCACACTCACACATTGACTGTGGTCAAAACACTAGCGTTCACACTTAAGCCCGGGCCAGACCTTGCAACTTCTCGCAGTTGATGCCGCTTCGACGCGTTGCCGAGGGCTCTCTAATCGCTAGAGAGCAGCGTTTTTCATCATGAGCGGGAAGTTGAGCCTTGTCCGATCGCCGTCGCAGGTGCACGGCGCACCGAGTCAGTCAGTGTGAGATCAGAAGGCATTGAGTAAGGTTGTGCTCAGCCCAGCAGCCACTGAATCAGAACACACAGAATTTCCGCGATAGAAAACAGATTCTTTCCGCCATAGTAAAATAATTGAGGAGGGTAACTGCGAGCGAATGGCAAAACCAGCTAAATGTAAATCCTAAGAACGTGAATAAGATAACTTTTTTTGTCTCACATATGGTAATAGAGTAATTTACCATCGATGGAAAGATCGCACGTTCTACATGTAAAGTATCATAACGAGTAGTAGGATTTTCTTCACTTGTGTATGCATTGAAGTTCACGCATTCAAGGGGAAAAAATGATGCTTTCAAACGAACAGATTTCCTATTCCTGGGCCAAAATATCGAGCTGAATGCCTTCACTAAGTATTTCTGCTTAGGATTCCAGACAACCAAAAAACGATCCATAAATATTTCAATATATGAGTAAAATTACTTATGAAAATTGAATGCATTCAGGCAGCTACGAAATTCTTAAACACAAGCTTCCATGCTGCGGAGTTACGATATTATGGAGCCATAAAACTTGGGAGGCTGGGAATCAATACAATTGAATTGGAAATTTTTTGCTGACGGAAAGCATTTCATGAATAAACCGGTATTTTTTTGAACAATTCTGTTTTCCGGTTAAACAAATTATTTACCACAAGTGATATAGCAATCGATTTTATCGTTAGTCTAGTACAATGAACATATTCGAATATAGCCATTAGTGGGCCCGAGTAAGTTCAGCGACTAATAGGGTATCCTATCATCAAAGCTATTTTTCAAAAGTACAGTAATGTTTAATCTAATTTACTTGACCTAGGGGCATGCACGACTGATCTTGTTGGTTTTGAAAGTTTTATAAGGAGTTTTTTCCACTGATTTAAGCAGGGATTGCATTCCAATTCTTAGTTCCAATGAAGAGGATATTGTGTTGTGACCGAAATTTTGAATAATAAGGATGTATGAAGTTACTTCTGTTTCGTATTAAATGATCATTATTGCCAGTTTCGGCAGTTAATAATTGTTGGAGTTTTCTGTCTCCATCACCAGTTGGTGTTTTATACATTAAATTACCAAAGGAGAGTTTGTAGAGATCAAAAAGCTAAAATGTTTTTAAGCATTTGAATGAATCTTTTGTGTGAGCATTAAATTCTAATTTTATTACTGCTCGAATGGCTCTTTCTTGCAGCCTAAAGAATAGATTGTTCTTTTTTATCAGTTTCGTTGCAAGCTTCTATCCCATATTGTAGATATGGTGAAATGACTGTTTGATAAATTTTTTTTAGAGCTTCTCAAGCAATACATTTTTTACTTTGTCATTATAATCCAGAGCATTTTTTACTTAAGATTCCAACGGACTTAGATAATTTAGTACTGATATGTGCGATATGCTCTTTGAATGTCAGATGTTCATTTAATATGATGTCTAGAAATTTACAGAAGTTGGTTTCTTTAATTTCACCATCAACAATTTAAATGTGAAAAAAATTCTTACACTCTTTGAAGAGCAACTAACATTGAAATTGGCGCCTATTAATGTGCATGTATCATCTTCGGTAAAATTTTCATTATAACCGGCAATAGTTCATAGCTTGCGACGTCAATTCGTAGTCATTACAACAACAAGATTTCATATTTCTCTATAATGATGGCAAAAAAATATCATACAAACACGTTAAGTGTGACGTATTGTATTCGTAAGGAATGATGCTTGCATTAACAGATCTCATACTATTTTTATTTGGAGGTATTGCTATTTATTGCGCAAAGCGAAGCTGCGTCGCACAGCGCATCATTGTTATACGTCTTCTCCCTCTCAGTCTTCATTGACAACTGACTGCAGCTGCACTGCGTGATCTTCACAAGCCAGTCTGGTCAGCAGAGGTTGTTTTGCGACACCGCAACGACGACCAGACGCATTGTCGTAATGCAAGGTCTGGCCCGGGCTTTACGTTCTCGTGACTGAAGTAGCGCGCCGCTAGCAGGTTCGGCGGTAGTTTACAATGTATTGTCGGGATAGGTTCGCCGTGTCCAAAGCAAGCTTATTCATTAGCTTTGCGATCAAAAAAGGGAATAAACTCCGCAAATAGATTTTGGGTTAATGAATGGCTAGCTAAACATTCACAAAATAGGAGTTAGAACCAGATTTGCAGGGAGTGAAGGCTAAATCACCAGATTTCGTTCATTTTATATATGAGCATTTTTTTTTCCTTGTCGCAGCATTTGTAAAATTTGGTTACACTAAATCTAACAAATACTACAAACTAATGCAAATTTAATAATCTTCTTTATAATAGTTTCAAGTCCAGGTAATATTTTCCGCCCGTTCTATACAGTTTTGCACGTACCAGCGTGTAATAGAACAGCTCGTAAATTGAATTTTTTTCTTTCAGAATTATAGTCGTTCATTTCCTAGCAACACAGTAAATATATAAATAACAACTGAAATCTGGCGCACATATGTTAGAACTGTATTATTGAATGCACGCGTAAATCTGGCATTCGCAAGCAAATATTTTAAAAATGTCAATAAGCCTCTCAAATTAGTGCGTGAAATCTAATAATTCATTTGAATGTGAAAGCAGTACGGTTAAACTAATAAACGTTTAGATTTACTTCACGAAACATTCGCATGTTGAAATTATATGTTAAGGAAAATTAATGTAAAAAGTTTTTTGTGTCATTTTGAAAATGCCGGATAAATTGTTGAAATCGCACTTACGGCCAAATATTGAATTTTTTCATTCTAACAAACAAAAATAATGTGCCTTTGCAGTATTTCTTGAGAGAATATTGAATAAGATTCAAATTACTGTGTAAATGGCACTGACGCTGCAACAGGACGAATGCATTATGATATGTTTGTAAAAAATTAACTATTGTTTCCCGCATCATTATGAATACTGGAAAAGTACGCACCTTTGAATTAGGTGCTACCCCTAGGAAAGAATTGATTTCTTGGAAGCAAATGCTCTAAAATTTTTCCGAAACTATCTTCGAAATGAATTAATTTTTTCTTCAAACCATTCTCATTGAACTAATACTGTGTTGCTTCATTAACATATTTGAACGACTTGCTTCTTTTATCTCTGCTCTTGTATTCATTGCTTCGCACTTTCTACAAAGCAGGCTGCTCATGAAAGTAGCTAATTTACTATTGAGACCAGGCGAAGACCATTTGACACGCTAGAGCAATCACAGACATACTCAATAGACACCGGGAGGGCAGACACTGACACGCAAACAGGAGCAAAGCGACAGTCAAGCCAAGCCTTCAATGAGTGCTGAATAGAGAGCGAAGAGAGCACGCATGCCCAAATATAGTGTTGCGGAGCCGTGAGTGTGAGTGTGACTGACAGAAAAACTGATCGTGTGAAAGCCCCTTTCGACTGCCACTTTGTTCCTATTTGAGTGTCAGTTTCTGTCTACCCGGCGTCAAGCAATATTGGTCGTTGTCGCTCCTCCGCATCAAATGGTCTCTGAATGGTCTTGAGAAGCGACAAATAAATTATTCGAAAGCAGCCTGCTTTCGAAAGCAACGAATACAAGAGCAGAGATTTAAAGAGCAAGTCGCTCAAATATGCTATTGAAGCAACACAAAATTAGTTTAGATGAGAATGGTTTGAAGAAAAAATTAACACTCTTCGAAGCCAGGTTTACAAATCTATTATTTTACAGGGGATACCACCAGATCTATACGGATCGCACCTATTAGGAGATAGCACCTAATTTAACGGTGCGTCATTTTTCCGTATTCATAATGTTGTGGGAAAAAATGGTTCATTTTGTTACAAGAAAATCATAATGCATTCGTCTTGTTGTAGCGTCAGCGCCATTTACGAAGGATTTCCATTCTTATTTAATATTCACCCAAGAAATACTGCAGAAGTGCATTATTTTTGTTTATTAGAATGAAAACAGACCAATATTCGGTCAGAAGTACGATTTCAATAATTTATTCAGTATTTTAATAATAATCTCACAAACTTTGTAAATAAATTTTCCCTAATATTTCATTTCAGCATAAAAATGTTTCGTAAAATAAATCTAAACGTTTATTAGTTTATCCGTACCGCTGTTACATTCACATACAATTTTAGATATTATCACGCAGTTATTTCAGAGGTTTATTATATTTTAGAATATTTGCGTACGGATGCCATTTTAAGCGTGCATTCTATCATACAGTTCTAAAAAAATGTGTTTAAGAGTCCAATTGCTATTTCAACATCCTAATCACGGTGATGCTATGAAATGAACGAAAATAGTTCTTCAACAAAAAAAATCAATTTACGAGCTGCTGCTGGTACATGCACAACTGTATAGAATGGGCGAAAAAATTACCTGCACTTGAAGTTATTATGAAGTAGATTATACGATTCGTAGTAGTTGTATTGTAGTATATGTCAGATTTGATGTGATCAAATTTTGCAAATGCTGAAAAAAGGAAGGAGGAATGCAACAAATAATTAGTGAACGACACCTGGACATTCAGCCTTAACTCCCTGCAAATCCGGTATAACTCCCATTTTGTGGAGGTTCAGCCAGCCAAACTTTCCCAACTATCCATTTCCGGTGTTTCTTCTTCTTTTTGACCGCAAAGCCAATGAGTATGCTTGCTTTGACTACGACTAACCTCTCCCGAAAACGCAAAGTGAAGCACTGCCAAGCTTGAAAGCGACGTGCCACTTCAGTCACGAGAACGTACGTGCGAACTCAAGTGTTTTGACTTCAGTCTGAGAGTGTGAGTGTGACTGACGGAAAAACTGATCGTGTGAAAGCCCCTTTAGCTAATCTAACTAATGCAGTATCGTCTCTTGCTGAGGTATTGCGAGGTTTGCCACTTGACACAGAGCGGTGCTTGAGCCATCCTTCTCATATTTAGCCAAAATATCGCCAACAACATATTTAGGTCGCTTGACTGTGTTGGCTTTCCTTATCGACAGCTTCTCTTCAAGGCGCAATTTCACAACCAACTCACGAACAGAAGCAGGTGTAGGCACTCCCCAAGGCATCTTGACGCGTAGGCTGCTGCCCAGATGACACTAGTCTTGTCTGGATCAATCTACTTAACTTTCTCTCTGACAACATTCGTTTACTCAAACATAAATGTGGAAAAGAATAGGCGTCCAAACTTTTTAGACGACATGAAAATTTTACTATTCTAATGCATTTTTAACAACTTGTGTTTTGTTCACCCAAATGATTTAAGATTTTAACACCTGTTAGGTAAGACATGTGGTTTCACATGTGTGTATAAATTGAGCTCATTGCAGCTTCTATTATTGAAGTCATTTTTGATAGTTAGTCAAGTCGTTAGTTGTCTTAACCATTATGGCCGCTACTGTATGTTACAGTCCACTCTCCGTGGCGGTCAGGGGCGAACTGGTTATCTTTTGGTGTGCGATAGTTCTCGCCTTACATCTTTCACTCTCGCTTGCTTTCTCGCTTTGTCTTGGGTGTGTGGGCAAATTTCTGTGCAAGCCTGTGCGTGCGAGTTATCGAGAGCGTCAACGCGGTACAGTGAATCTTTCAAACTGTTGCTAAAAATTTTTTTGTTGCTATATATTAAGATTATTGTCATGGTATATTGTTGCTAAATACAGGAAGGTATAAAAATTATATGGATATAAAGCAAATATTCAATTTTTATAATTAGGTTGAATAGTAATCAATGAAACGAATAAAATAATAGCAGTAACACAAATAAACATATTCCATTTACCAAAACAAGATACATGTCGAATGTATCCAATTTATATAGCATTTCAGCGAACAGATGATGAAAAATGTATTCGGATAGTCGCTGAAATAACGCGTAATATTTGGTCAAACATCCTCTAGCCAAAATTATTGCTCATGAACTATTTTTAAAGCTTTTTATTATGTCCTGACAACGCTTCAAAAGAATTTTGCCCCACTCCTCTTCTGTGAAAGATTTACATTCTTCAAGGTTTGTTAGTCGTCTTGCATGAATTTGCTTTTTCAGGATACGCCATAAATCTTCGATTGGGTTCAAGTCCGGCGATTGGCTAGGCTATTTTAAAACGTTAATACTCCTGTCTGCGAATCATTTCTATTTAGGCCTAGCTGTGTGTTTTGAATCATTATCCTGTTGAAACTACCATTTATTCGGGAATCCCATCATTTCTGTTGACTGTTGCAAATTACCATCCAAAATCTGTATGTACTTGACACTATCTATTCTTTCATAAATTATTTCTAGTGTTCTTACACTACTGAGCAGCTCCAGATTATGTTTCCTCCAATACAGGTGTGCTTAACTGTAGGTATGGGATTATTCATGTCGTTTCGCCAAACGTGTAGTCTCACTGCGTCTAAAAAACTCGATTTTGCACTCGTCCGACCATAAAATGTGTACAAGAAACCGTCCTATTTGTTTAAGTATTCATTCGCAACATCCAATCTCGATTTTAGATGCCATTTTTTTAACAATGGACTCCACCAGGCCTCCGTGACTGTAGATCCTGTCAGCGGAATTGGTTATTTATTGTTTTCTAACAAACGTTAGTGCCATCCATGCTAAAGAGTGGAGCATTTCTAGAGTGACAAAGGGACAATAATTTATTATTCTTAACTGTATCCAACTTCTGTCCTAAACGTTTTTTAGAAATTTTTAAAGGAGCTTCCAATCTCGGCATGATTGTCGTTGTCCACACTTTTTCAACTTCTCCACAATGAGACCTAAGGTACAAAAAAGGTCATAAGAAGTTGTTTTAGAAATGCGTAAATAGCTTTAGTTAGTTATAAGACATTTGAAAAACCAATGCTTAAGATCATCTGTATCAGGCTTGATTGGAAATAAAGCATCCTAAGATGCCGATGTTTGTTTGTTTTAGTGCTTTTTAAATTCGAAATAATTCGCTCTTTCGTGCATTCCGGCAGCTCCTTTTGCTTTGGCATGTTGTAATGTTATCACATCGAAGTCTCGTGTCCCAATGACGAGTTGTAACAATAACAGTGGCTAATGTGAGACAACGGGGGTCATATTCGGGCTCAGGCCATTTTACATTGGAATCAGCAGGAATGACGTAAGGGCCTATTTTCATGAAGACCAGTGTAATGAATGTTATGAAAACATGTGTACCGCGTCTCTTCGCATTGCGGAGATCAGAGTTTGCCAAAAATAGAGCGTTGTAAACACGTATTCAAACTTCTGTAGCAAAAGCGAGATCAAGAAAAAATGAAAGCACCAACGTCGGCAAAATCATTACTGGAAAGTCAATGTGTGTGTTTGTTAAAGTTAGCGCAGATTTTGAGTATGCGAATTTACAGGGTCAGTAACTAGAAAAATAACGAATGCAAACATTTTTGTTCGTGTGAACCATTTACAGATGTGCTAAACTTGTATTATTGGGATTCTGCCTTAACGTAACCATTGAGCGAAAAGAACAATTTTGTTCATTAAACAAATGTTTCTAATTGTTTCATAAAATGCGTTTAATTAATTTTGAATTCAATTTTAAGGATCTCATGGGAACATAAGTGAATTGACTATCGAGAATTGCTTGGTCATTTATGAGTGCTGACCACCAATATTGACGAGATAAAGCTCAGTCATCACCCTGAACGTTTGTACTTCAATTTAAATATTAGAACAAGGGGAAACAAGAACTTGTACCATTCAAAACATAATCTAAATGTGATTCCTGGACCAGTTAAATCGGAAAACTTATGAAGCAAGCAAAAATATACACTGGCTTTCCTCAATCAGTATAAAATATGTGATAATCCTGAAATCAACAAAATTATCGAACAATTGATGAAGTACACATTTAAAGTGGCTGAATATACTAGGAACTCCTGGAAAAGCAAAACGGTATGTTACGTCACACAATCAGAGGATTTAAGAGCAACTTTTCATGTAGGAGCCAGTCTAAAAGCACTAACAGATGGTAAAACAGTGATATATCTTCATGTTTGAAATTATATGTTATTTATGCGCGCACAGTAAAATAAGCCGTTGAAATATTTTAGGGAACCTTGTTCTTCATTTACGCACTGTAGGTTACAAAGTGAAGAAATAGAATATGGCTCGGTCGACGGGAAACCTTTTAAAATCTGGTGCATCCTAAAAGATTGCGAAGAAGCTTTCACCATATTACGTCTGACAACTTCTCTACTTCTCCGTTTGTATTTGAGAAGGAAGTTCAAAAAAGACCGTAATCTGCAGGAACACATTTGTGTTAGCGAATAGTGCTAAAATACAGCTGCAAAAACCCAAATCCCGATGTCTTTGCAATACCACATCCTACTTAAATCAAGATTACAGTTTCAAAAGCAAATTTGGAGTCATGAAAATTTTGAACAAAATTTGTGGTCTTTTGAAAGCAAGGTAGAGGTTTACGGCGTAATCATGCCATTTATGTTTGGAAAAACAGTATAGCTTGCCCCACCTAGAACACCACTTCTCAATGAAATTCGGTGACGGGAGTGTACTGGTGGCTGCTCCACATTTAATGGTGCACGAAAAGTAAAAATGATCACAGGAAAAATCAATGAAGCTAATTATGTGAGACTTTAAAAGGTAATTTGTGAAATCATTGAAAAAATCCGGTCTTGAATGCGAATGGTTTTTCATTATGACTATGATGGTGAGCATAAAGTCAACGTAATTAGGGAATTGTAATAAAGCAATGAAAACAATACTGACATGGGTTAGTCAAGCACTGGGTTTCAATCCGATAAAGAATAAATGGTTGAATGGTTATGATTGCACTCAAATGTGCTGGGATTTAGCAATAACTAGAAAACACCACCCAAGAGCTTTTAATTGTCATTCTGCTACTAAATATTGAAGAAGAGTGCAGATACCTTATTTTACTATTACGTTAAATTTTTAATGAACCGATACATATTTTTTGTGAGTCAGGTGTGTTTGTTAATGCTATTTGTACATTAATTGTAGCTTTTTTGTTATGTTTTCTATCTCGCATATAAAGTAAAGCTTTTTTCAATCAGAAGTCTAAATCTCATAGGTTTTTGGGTCACAAGGGGAATAGCACTTATTGCTTTTCTTACTTCTTCGAAGAATTTAGCAATTTTAGCGAAAGAATTGAGGAAACAGAGTGGTCAGATACGCTTTGAATATAAGTTGAGGTATTTATTCTTTTAGACTTGAGCATCATACAATAGGGAATGACATCCGGGCAGCAATCAAACAGTTACAAACAGTATTTCGGTGTCAAGACGGTCTCTTAATAATGCCTTATTCATTTATGCTAATACGAACAAATCTAACCACGCGAACCTGAAAACGAGCTACTGACGAGCGTCAGTCTAGTCACGCGTTAGAGATCCCACTTTGCATGGCGACAAAACTGATAAGCAGCTTACTGTCTCAAATCAAATTTCCAATTCAATTCGTGTTCCAAATGAGGACCGACATTTGCGATACGGAAATTATTCACCGAGCATCGTATTAGAATTATATCAAGATGTCGAGCTGGTACTTATACCGAGTTTAAGGCCGGCACCAAGTTGTCTAGTCCAGGAGAGCAAAACGTGCGGTTACGGCGAGCGCGATCAGCTTTCAGGCGATCGATGCTGAATTTCAAAAAATTTATCTGCTGCCAAAAAGACTATGAGAACCGCTTTTCGCTATTTATGAAACAAAAATGTATGAGTTGTAATTAGAGGGAAATTTATTGCAAAGACTGATTTCGATAACTGTACACGCCGACTACAAGTTCTTTAGGCTTAGAGAACGTAATACATTTCTGAAGTACTGTGTTAAAGAAAGTGACTTGAAGAACTTACAGTTACAATACAACACGTATGCTTTGCAGTTAAACAACTTGCGTGTGCCATCATGTTCGTAGTTTCCCAGTTTGCTCGTAGGCTTCTCAAGGAAGGACCGTTGACTGCGGCTTCGCTCAGCGCTTTTCGCTTCTCCAAACCGTGCGCAAGATTGGGTTTCAGAATGAGTACCAGCTGTATCGGCTCACTAGTTTAGTAGTCGCCATTCAATCGCATAGGGGAAATAGTGTAAAACCTTCTTTTTTTATTTGAACACCAAGCACATTTCGTATAAAAATCACTAAATATGCTTCATATAAAATGAAAAAAATTCTTTAAAGTGTACTTGGCCCTAAATTTAACATAAAGTTGGTATCACCCATTAAGTTGGGTAATGATATTGTGTTTTCGAGACGGGTAAAAGTAACATCAGTACCCTAACTATTTCGATGCCATGAACGTTCGTAGGAACTGCCGCTAAAATCGAATACTTATTGAATTGCTAGTCCTGCACTTGCATCTCTTTATTCATTAACACACATACGTTTTCTTTTTTGAGATATTATTCAACATCGTCTCTCGTGAGATATCAATCTATCAATTATAAATTGTTAACATTGGAGATACGTTGAATAAGGCTGCATTCACTCTCCTTCAGCGGCAAAGTGTGTTATTCGAAATCGAAGTTCTGCCTGGTTACGACTCTACTGATGTTTGCTTAATTGTAGCCCTTTGCTAATCGAAGAAATAATTCTCGATAACTACAGCGAAAATTCAGATGCGACAAATATGATGGGTAATTCCTTTGTTTCCAGACGGTTATAGGCCTAAGCAAAAGTCGTGATTGTAATCACGATGCAATTAATGTAGAAACGTAATTTGTCTTGAGAAGAACTTAAATGACAATGAAAATGAACGTGCACAAGATCGTAGGGTAATTTCATTTATGTATTTTTTAACTAACTTGTGTGTTTATTACATAATAGATTTCATCTCACACAATTAAATAATAACATGCCTAGGTAACGGGTTAAGAGCTACATTCCCCGTAGTATGGACTCAGGTATTTCATTTCATATTGTCCGGTTCTTTCAGGCTCTTTTTATCAAATCGCAATCATGAACCCTCGTTGGAAATTTCCATCACCTATTACTAGTGCTATGTTCTCTGTCTCCGACTTACTAAGACCATCAGCTCTTATAACTTGGAGATTTAAAAATCTTATCTTAGGAGCATTTTCGACAACTTATCATACATAAATATACATGAAATAGGCTGTAAAACTCGCCTTTCGTGTGAAACGGTGTCGCACTAACAAGTGCCTTCATCTCCAGTCCTAGTAATCCTTACTCAATAGCTGGTCAACTTTGAAAAAAATCGTTATCTTAATCGTAGATAAGCTTGCTGTTGAAATTAACTCTGAACTTATTCAACCTGAAGACCTAAAATACATTTGGTTTGTATGTAAATATATCGTTATATATATTTTAACTCAATGCATTTGAACATCAAACAAAATTCAAGAGTTGTGCGCGTCTGCCTCACTTAATGACCATTTGGCTTTAAGTAGAAAATTAGACTGCTCTCTTTATCTAACGAGTAAGTTTCAACACTTGAGTTGTTCGTTGCAGTGAATTATGCTGCTCAGTGCGTGACGTGTTGTGCCTCAGCTCGTAATGTGTTGTGCTGCTCTTAGTGTGTTGTGCTCTATAGGTGTACAGATACCGCGCCCAGCCACGCATAGCTCTGCTGAGTCCCGCTTTCAACAAACACCTGCACCCAATATGTCTACTAGAACTTAAGAGGTTAACCTGGCTCCCAGTCTCAGTCTCACGAGTAGAATAGCGGTAATAAGTGGATACAAGAAAATGAAAAAGAGGAAGAACAAACTACAGGACTCAAGATCGCTCGGTTGCTCACACGAAAATCGCTAGTTGCTCACACTCTGAAATTGCTACTGTTATTAAGAAACTACAGCTTCAACTTAAAAATTGCAACATGCACCAAGAAATCTCTAATCACCCTTAGAAATTGCTACTCATACTCGAAAATTGCACCTGACACTCAGAAATTACTGCTTCATTTAGAAACTAATTTTCATGCAATTTCTAACCCATGCCCAAAATTGTTTTTTTTTTAATAATAACTTCTGTTCCCAACATTCCCAGTTCCTTCAGTTATAAATATTCAATGACACATGAGGAATTATGTAAACAAATACCATGGTTATTGCTTGTTATTTCTATCCTTCCAAGATGGACCCTCGCCATCAGGTATCACTCTCGTACACACACGTTCGTCTCATCGATATTATTCTAACATAACATACAGCATCAATAAATAATACTGGCGTAAATTACGGAGCCCAGTTCACGAACGAAACGAGTTTATGAAGCAAATTAACACTGTAAAAGATTTCAAGTAACATTAAGCCTTAATTTTTAACTTGAAAGATTACAACATGGAAGAGTGCCGTTTTTGCAAGGCAAATCAGGAATCATCAAAACACATTCAAAACCAGGCGAGAAAAATTCCAGAACTACGAAAACTATCTCAACAACCAGAGTTCTGCCTGTACATTTAGCAATAACAGTAGACTAAAATCACGGCATAGTGCTAGAAAAAACAAAATCTTTAAAAAGAGCAAAAATAATGACGAAAATCATGGCCAAATCAAGAAACATGGTCATGACCAAAATCAAAATTATGTTTCAACTACATTCAGTGGCTAATCAAAAAGCGGACAGAACTTTACTGGTTACTTTGTACATCAACCAAATTACTAAATTTGTCGAGAGTAGGATATGATAAGTACTATGTACATAAACCATAAAGCAAAATGGTACAGTATACATATAAAGATCATTAAATGGATCAATAGACAGATTGCTTACGAGAGATGGCTGCAAAAACGTTATCGTGAGGCGTACAGAAGATACGAAGTTAAGAAAGGAAGTAAAGAGAAGGTGAATGGGGAAAACGGAAGACCGACTGGAGAGGGCAGGGGGAGAGGGGAGGGGGACGTTAAAAACTAAAAGATAATTTCGAAAACTAAAATCTTTTGAAAAAATTTTAAAAGTGAAATAGAGGACATTGTGGTAGTGTAGATTGTATGGTATTAGTGATAGGTTTTTACGAATGTAGAGCCCAGAAAATTTATTTTTGTTTGGGCGAATGGTCATTAGGAACCAGAAAACGAAGCAAGCGCTGAGCATTGAAATATTTAATAAGGATTTAATAAAATATGAATTTAAAATAAGTACATTGTGTCAGTTTTATAAAACATTTCGGAGACCAGCTCCATCTTCTGTTAGCAATCTGCAAAATTAAAACTAAAGAAATAACATTTATTTCATAAAAAACATGGATACAAAAGATCTACAAGTACATTTGCAAAGCAGATGAACTATTGGGGCTTTTGAGAACCTGTTTTCTTTCTAAAAATAGATTAATTGGAAAATACCTAAACTAAATCATTCGATGCTATGCGTGAAATACAAAAATTCTCCTCTACCATATTTGGTCACACCACTGCTCGCATTGAAGACGAATGAATGATCGAATGATACTGTTGGGTCAGAGGTCTTCTGCTACGTTATCTGACTCCACGGTGTATGACAATCCTAATATAGAATGACAATGTTGTCATGCCGACATTGCCGGATGTTCATTTTACACTACTAAGCTTATACACAATGGATGCCCGCATTCGTTAGAAATCACGTCCTTGTTGAGAAAAAAAGAGAGAACTTTAAGTGAATTAACAGACACAATACAGTTTTATGGTAGGAAAATAACGTTCAAGAAAAATTTTCATGTCACGATAGTTCATTTGTGTAATCTCCGAAATATGGGACAATGCAATAAAGACGTTGCAGTAGTTCTTTAACGGCATCAATGACTGAGTATTTATTAGCTAGGAATTTTTTGAAAGGAACACTAAAATAAAAGATGGATACCCATTTTAGAGTAGAAAATTTTGCAGGAAAAAACTCTACATGATTGTCGTAATTTAAACAAACATTGAAATAACGATGTAATATTGCCGTCAGAGTATTTATTTCAAATCTATAGTTCAGAAAAAAAAGCTCAAATCCTAACCAGTGAACGTAGCTTACCGAAAGACGTGAATTTGTTTCAAGTTTCTTTTAAGTGATTATGGCCACTTTTAGTAAATTTTTAGTTAAGGACTGAACAATAAAAACGTCTCTTCGATATCTCGGAAGTAGAATTCAGATTTAAAATCTGTCGGAAAATTTGCAAACAATTTTATTTTTCCCAATCCCACATGGAAATATTGCCAAACGTAGGCTGTCAGGGAAATTTCGCTAGATTAAGGACATGTGAAAATCACATAGCTGTGCGACCCTATTATCCGTAAAATGTAATGTTCTTCGAACGGCTTGAAACTTGATACAGTTGTGGTTTGTCTGTCGTACGCTTCAATAAGTATGGTAATCTGTGTTGTGTCGTTACTTTAAGCACAACATGAAGTTTATTTAGCAGTAGTTGGGACTACAGTATCTGAAGCCGGAAACTTCTAAGGAGCAGAGGAAAGTAAACGCACAGCATCGTTCCTAATCTTGTACTGATTCCATCGGTGACAGACCTTCCTTAAAACTAGCAGTGCCCAGAAGTCAAACAAAGACTTTCCGGTGCTTGTAGGGGCACAGTGTAACAAGGACTTCGGCCGGCGAGTTTCCGGCGGTTGCGGTCGGGGCACTTCCGACCCATCTGAACCCAAGTGCGATAAAGACATCCGGCGGCGCTCACTTAATGAGGCACATCCTGAGATATAACAATTTCCCACTCTCTAGATGAATATATGACAAAAGGAAGGCAGAACTCAACAACCCATTCGCATTACAGGTTTAGTTATTCTACCTGATCTACGCGGTTAATTTTGTACAGGTGAACTGCTAACAAGCTGCATAGTATAAGGCTCAGCCGTCATGCTACTGAAAGATCCCAAATTACTAAAAGAATGAAGCAGCTGATTTGAATGTCTCTTCCAGATTACATTTAATGCTAAGATTTGAACCTGAAAGATATTAACTGCAACTTTACCAACAATAATTCCCCTCAGCTACTTTGGATCATGTCTTAAATTCAGAGCAAGAACATGATCACCGACATCAAATTGAGTTACATGCACAGGCTTAGACCTGGACACAGAGTATTTAGGATGAACTATATCTCCAGAAGTAACAAATTTACGATTGTTCTGCGCAACAGAGGGAGCAATTTTTGTGACACTATGAGGAATGCAATGTGATTGAAATAACGCTTTTGCAAGACGGGATTTGAACGATTCGGAAGAAGAGAGTTTTTTCAACAGGTCTTTAATGACTCTTACCCCCCTCTCAGCTTGACCATTGCTTGCTGGAGAGTAGGGCGGAGGTGTGAGGTGCTCAATACCGTTGGAATTTAGAAAATCTTCAAAGTCTTGAGATGAAAAGTTAGAGGCATTGTCACTTAAGAGCACATCACACAACCCGTTTCTGCTGAAAATCATTCTCAAAGCATCGACAGTATCTGACACACTCGTGGATGGTACCACTTCGCATTCAAAATATTTAGATAGTGCATCTACAACAATGAAAACCATTTTATACTCGTAGAAAAAGTGATCAACATGAATACGTTCAAAAGGACGATAAGGAGTGGGCCATTCTACATATTTAGACTTAGGTTTTGCTCGATTTAATTGACATTGAGGGCAACATTTTACGATGTCTTCAATAGCTTTGTCCATTCCGGGAAAGCAAACAACAGATCTGGCCAACGACTTCATGCCACAAATGCCAGGATGTCCATTATGAAATGTTTCAAGAACTAAACTCTGTAATGACTTGGGAATTAAAACCCTTTCTTTATAAAGTATACAACCTTTCATGATGGTCATCTGAGGTAGCAGGTTCTTAAATTTAGACAAATTAGGATTAGGTTTAGGAGGCATGCCAAACTTTATGTACTGTTTGAGTTGACATAGTTCCCTATCCGCATCAGTATGAATTTTTATATTTTCACACGTAATAGGAGTTTTATTGAGAGAGTTCACTGCAAAGATCATTTCGAACGGTTCTTGTTCTGTTACCGTTGTGGGTAGAGGAAGCCTACTAAGACAATCACTATTTACGTTACATTTGTCTTTCGAGTAGGTGAAAACATAGTCAAACTAGGACAGTTTGAGAGCCCATCTTTGAATACGGGCGGAACAATTGAGAGGCACCTCCTTGTTATGTGCAAAAAGTTTACACAGAGGTTTTTGATCATTATGAATAATAAACTTAGCACCAAGAAGAAATTTCTTGAATTTTTCGACACCGAAAACAACACTAGGGCTCTCTCTTTCGATGTTAGAATTGTTTTGCTCTGCATTATTTAGAGATCTAGAAGCAAATTTAACAGGACACCAACCATGAGGACTAACGCGTTGCATGAGTACGGCAGCAACCCCATAACCAAAACTATCCGTTTCATGGAGAGTTTCATGGTTGGGATCAAACTATTTTAGAGGCTTATGCGAATGAAAGATATCCTTGATTATTGGGATACTTTTATCCTGCTCTGGAGTCCACCGGAAAGGTACATCTTTCCTAAGTAGCGAATACAGAGGATGCATGAAATGAGAAAAATTGGGTGCAAAACGACTGTAGAAATTACACAATACAATGAAATCTTCCAACTGTTTGAGGTTTTTGGAAACAGGAGCATTGAGAATTGCGTCTACTCTCTCAGAATTAAGGTGAACACCTTTGTTACCGAAAACGTACCCTAGATAAGACACACGATAAGTTAGAAAGGCACATTTAGAAAGATTTAAGAGAATTCCAGCATTTTTGAGGACGGACAAAACTTTGTCAAAAACTGCCAAATGAGCATCATAGGAAGAGGTCAAAATGAGTAGATCATCCTGGTACACAATGATGCTATCGATGCCAGAAAGAGTCCTTTTCATGAACGCTTGAAAAATGCCAGGGCTTGCACGCAATCCATAAGATAAGTAATTGTTCATAAATAGACCTTCTGAGGTGTTCATGGTCGTAATCATTTATGATTCTTCGTACAACGGAATTTGCAGAAATGCACTTGACAAATCAGTTTTGGAGAAAAACTTCTCGTCTCCGACTTGAGAAATTACATCATGAATGACAGGTAGTACAAATTGAACAGGATTAAGAAAATTGTTAATGGAGGCTGAAAAATCTCCACACATTCTCACACTGCCGTCAGACTTTAGAACATTAACGGTAAGAGATGCCCATTGGCTATCATACACTTTAGAAATTTTACCCCTACTCTGCAAGCGTTCCAGTTCGGTTTTGACAGTCTTTTAGTCTCACAGGAACAGGGTGTGCTTTACAAAATACAGGGACTGCATTAGGCAACACATCAAGATGAACGGTATCTTTAATGTTAAACTCTGAATCAGATGATAAGTACGAATCAAATTTCAAAGACAAGCTTCTCGGCAAACTATGGCAATCCGTTTGGTTTATAGTGTCACGTTTATCAGGCATGACAACATTGACGTTGAGTTTAGCACAAATATCTCGGCCAAGCAAGTTGATTCTATCATCTTCCACAATGAGAAACTTATGATTAAAACTGACGTCTTTATAACTAATGATCATTGAAGATTGACCAAGCAAATTTACAGAGCCACCACTGTATCCGAGCACTTTGCTACACGTAGGACTTATAACAGCACCAACCGCAAGTGCGTCTCTTTTACGTATAATTGAGACTGCACTACCATTATCAAGCAGAAATTCATCAGCTTTACAATTCAAGTTGCATGTTAGCATAGTAGGCTCTTTCGTAACGGGAATTACAGTGGTGTTTACTCTGAAAAAATGAGAGTCATTCAAGTGATTATCAGAGAAATTACCGTCACCATTGTCGTTCCTAAGGTTTTGTAGAACAACTTCGTTTTTCCGCAGTGGAGGCTCACGTGAACTCTTCGTTGACCTATCTTCTCTTCCGACGTTGCAATGACAATCACTCCTTTCCGGCTGCACTATGTAAGTGCGAGCTGCGTCAATTTCTCTTCGTGTAGGTCCCCTTCGTGTTGGTTCCCTTCGTGTAGGCTCCGCCGGAGAAGGCCGTGCTGCCGTCGTAGATTTGCAAACTTTAGAAATGTTGCCTGTCTTCCCACATGTATACACTTCAATTTCAACGCATAGCAATTCTTTGACAGATGCTTTTGCTTAGCTCCGAAACGGATGCATGTGTAGTTCGGCAGTAATTTTTCTGTTGTGAAAAACGAAGAAGATGAATCCTCACAAATAATGTCTTGAGCAACGGAACTTATCTGTGCGATGAGTTTTGGATGTTCAACACATTCGTTTAATGCTGTGGTATCACACTTCTGTAGAACTGCACTGAGAATTTGAGCTGAATGTAGACCAGCGACGAAAGCATCTCTCGATAGACGATCGCGACAGCAATTTTCGTAGTTGCACGCAGATGCGAAGTTATTTAACGTTTTAGCAAAACTTTCTATGGATTCATTCACCTTGCTTTCTATTTAGAAATGTAACAGATGCGCCGACAATGGATTTCTTGATTTCATATTGCTGTATTAACTTTTCTTCTAGTTCATCATACGTAGCATCAGAGAGTAACGTAGGTTTAATTCTTCGTTGTAGATCAGTAATGATGTTTACAGGCAAGGCTTTAACTAAAATAATAGCTTTCTTACTGCCATTGTTTCCCGCCTTCTGAAGAGCGTCTGCACACTGTACTTGTAGTCTTTGTAGAAATTCACACACTGTTTCCACTTCAACGTCGAATGGAGGACAGCTAACTGTAGAATACGCCATCTTGGTTTCAGAGCACTTGTAAAGTTCAAATTCACTTTGGAGATTCAAAATCCTCGTCGCTAAATATGTTGTGTCGTTACTTTAAGCAAAACATGAAGTTTATTTAGCAGTAGTTGGAACTACAGTATCTGAAGCCGTAAACTTCTAAGGAGCAGGGGAAAGTAAACGCACAGCAACGTTCCTAATCTTGTAATGATTCCATCGGTGACAGACCTTCCTTAAAACTAGCAGTGCCCGGAAGTCAAACAAAGACTTTCTGGTGCTTGTAGGGGAACAGTGTAACAAGGGCTTCGGCCGGCGAGTTTCCGGCGGTTGCGGTCGGGGCACTTCCGACCCATCCGAACTCAAGTGCAATGAAGACATCCGGCGGCGCTCACTTTATGAGGCACATCCTGAGATATAACAATCTGTTAGTACTTTCGAACATTTATTTATGACTTATCTTTGCCACCTAATGAATTTTTGAAAATTGAAATTATCACAAACTTTGTCACTGGTTACTTTCATAAAGTTGTCAATGTGTTTTCTCCGTTGTTTCAGGTTGGATAATTAGGTCTGGCCTGCCTAGTACCACACTGTGTTATTTTCTGGCTGGGAATCAATAGCAAACTTCAACTTTTGAAATCCCAGTAATATCCTCAATGCCTGTTTCTTCTACTTCTAAAGTTATTTCCGTACATCCGATTAGTTTCTATTTATTTATTCTTGTTGATTTGTCAACAGCTATTTATTTCTTTCTTTCATTCATAATAATTATATAATAGACGTCTTCTGTTTCTTTTACCGTGATCCCCCATAAATAAAGAACTTGGTATCCTGACATAGGCCCTAAGAGGAGACCCATACCGAGACCCTCAACTTGTACGGCGTTCAACACGGAAAGTTCAAGAAGGGTTTTAAAATGAGTTCTTCAGACACTTAAAGTCACATCTGTTGACTAAATAAAAAGGGCATTTATAATTATAGTTTCTTTCAATGGAATATTAGTAAATAAATTGTCCACATTGAATTAAGCCATAGCCATTCTATCTGCATTCTGAAATGATGTTTTCTCCCGAACGAACTGAAAACAATTTTCCAGCGTATGATCATTCTTGGCTAAAGGGCTTAATAAATTCAAGGTACTAGAAATCGTACTAAACTGAAATTAGGCGTATTACAAGCAGCAAAATGGGACGGAATTAACCCTTGAAAGAAAAGTCTGACATGTGCATTGTGCACATTGGGTAAAATGAAGGGTGGAAAGCTTTAGTGGACTACTCGACACGTTTTCGAAAATCAGGGGTCTGGACCGCAGGAGTAGCCTACTGGACTCTGGTGTCGTTTTCCTGGTACACACGCGTGGCTCATGCAACGAGTGAAAGCGACAACACACAGTAGTTTTGTACTCTCCTCCTTCGAACGGCAGCGTTGCGTTCCGGAGATGTGGACTACTGTGGTCTGCCAAAGGAGTGTGAGACAGCTGCTGTGATTGGTCCACAGATTGGTGTACAGTTCTCTAAGTTCGAATGTTCACGATAGAAAATTGTGTACGATTTTTTACTTGTGGGTAACTATAATAAATTTTCAATTATTCATATCGATGACTAGGTATTATTTTGATTCCACCCTGTTAATTATGGTGGGAAATTACAAATGAAAAACTGAACGAGCACTTTATTAGAATACTTTGTAAACTGAATTGGAAACAAAGATTCTATTATGTGGGAGCCAATACCGATTGACAGAGATAATACTAGAATGAGTTAACAGTGTATTTACCTCGGTGGACTTTCAAAGATTTGAAGCAGTAAAATGGATATCCCACCTTTTACAGACGTCGCTTCAGCTGTATTTTTAGATCGATTTCACTTCTCAGAAACGGTTTTTCTTGAATCGCTTGGAAATGTCTGTAAGACACTTGTTTCTTCGTTACAGCCC